>BMAO01019285.1:0-31403 GCA_019973975.1 Trichonephila clavata
CTTTCATTATAATCATATAAAAAAGCGATACATGGATAAAGCAAATCTTCTGTTCACCGATACAGATTCCTTAACGTATGAAATTGAAACAGAAGATATCTATAAGATATGGGAGAAAATTTAAACATATATGACACCTCTGACTATCCACAGGATCACGCATTATATAGTGAAAAAAACAAAAAACGAATTGGTTGTTTTAAGGATGAAATGAATTCAAAGCCTATTATTGAGTTTGTTGGTCTTCGAGCTAAAATGTATTCCATGCTAACTCCAGATTCTGAAAAGAAGACTGCAAAAGGAGTATCCAAAGTAGTCATTCAACAAAAATTAAAACATTCCAATTATCTTCAATGTTTAAAAGAAAACAAAAGCACGAAAGAAAATATGATTCTCATTAAAAGTGAAAACCACGATTTTATACTGTAAGACAAAATAAAACTGCTTTGTCATCATTCGATGATAAAAGGTATATTTTAGATGATAACATTGGAACGTTTGCCTACGGACATTACAAAATTAATGAAAACCCAATCTAATTTGAAAAGCAATATGAAGCCGTAAATAATTAACAGACCCAAAAGAGTAAAACTGGATTGAGGCGACATTTAGACAATGTCGGGTGGATGGTGGGCTCAATCCTAATCTTGAAAAGAACGTTTTATATGTAATTATTAAATGATTGTCTATTAAGAAGTTGCAAAAGTAACGTGAATTTTATTCTATTATAAATAAACCTAATGAATTTATTTGCTGAAATATTCAAATATTACTAAGTAAAACTCAAAAAGAAAGAAAGAAAAGCAAATATTGTACACTCTAAAAATATTACAAAAGGCGATTGGAATAAAAAAAAATTGTATTGAGGCGGCGCAATGCCGGGTGGATGGTGGGCTCAATCCTAAAAAATAAAAAAAAATCATTTTTATGCATACTTAATAAATGAATGTCTTTTTTATAGTTCTTCAGGTCAGTGAATGGGTAAGTTCTTTAAATACTTCCTTCCCCTATCTACTCCATTCCCTGTTATCCATATGCAGATAACTTTCAAATGAATCTTTTATCTCTTTCAATGAATTTATTTTAATCTAACAAAAGTCGCGCACATTTTATCTTATTGTCAATGATCACACCTCATTAAAGTATTCTTAAACCCTAAAAGAAATAATCTGTCAATAATATCCATTCCCCCCCTTATCTCTACCCCCACCTTATCTCTACCACCACCCCTTATCTCTACCACCCCAACCTTATCTCTACCACCACCTCTATCTCTACCACCACCCTCTTATCTCTACCACCGCCATCTTATCTCTACCACCGCCACCACTATGTTGAACCCTCCTCTTATCTCTACCACCGCCACCACTATGTTGAACCCCCATTTATATACTACTTACGTTTTTAACTTATCTCTACTCCATGAAAGGAACATGTCTACCGAATTTCAAGTCTGTAGGTTGAATAGTTCCGGAGATATCGTAATTAATCAGTCAGTCAGTCAGTCACTTTTTTCCCCTTCCTTTATATATATATATATAACACAGCATGTCTTTGTGAAGTTTATTTTATTATTTCAGTCTTGTTACTTTCCTTTACTTATTATCAAGAGTTTATATTTCAATGAATAGAAAAACTATATGAAAAGTGTACTTGAAAATAAATTGTATTCCCCCCCAATTGCCTGAATATCGAATATGCCTTTTCTTTTATTTGATGTCCCGTTGCCAAACAAAAACACAAACACGAGTGTCTTACCACACACACACACACAAGCATCATTTCAATAAAATAAATTAATCTTCAATGATAAACAATCCTTATAATAGCAGTGAATTAAAATATTTTCCGCTCTTACAGTAAGTGGCGTGCGTGCGTGTGTGTATGCGTGTATGTGTGTGAGGTGAGTGTATGAATGGGGAGAGATATAACTCAAAAAAGGGGGGGGAGGAGTAGAAATTCGATGTAAACACAAATCTACTTGAAATACATGGCTTTCGAAATAATAAGTTGAATATAAAGATAAATTTTATGAAAGTTTCCTTTGGATATTTCGTGACATCAAAGCGATTATTAAAAAGCTCATTTTTTTCTGTTTTTCTTAAATTTTAAAATATTGGAAGGGTTGATACAATTTTGGAACTATTTTTAAAGTCAGTTTCATTATTTCTGATAAACTACACTCCACTGATAAACCACAAAAATTGAAACTTGATATCTATTTCGAAAGTTAAAATACACTGCTGTTCGTAAGAAATGCAACACCATGAAGGAATCATCAGAATTAAATGAACTTTGCAGCAAATATCAATTATAGGACGTTACGTAAAATAATAAGGTTTCAGAGCCACCGCGCATGTGTGGCGTGCGCAGCTCCCTCTGAACTGATGCTGAAAGCGTATAAATAGAGGGCTGTAGTGGGAGTTGAAAATAGTTAATAATTATTTGTTAGTGGCGAGCGTTCAGTGAGACCTAAGTATGCCTCCACGACGAAATAAGGAGAAATTCCAACAACTTACGGGGGAGGATTATCGACCTTCGAGAAGGAGGATTTTCCTATCGCGCAATAGGAGCTTGTGTGCAGCGGAACAGCTCCACAGTGATGCGAGTTTGGAAGCAGCGGACCAACGAGCACCAAACAACTCGAAACGCTGACAGTGGACGATGGAAGGTTACGTCAGCGCGCGACGATTGATACCTGCTCCGCATGGCGGTGAATGACTGTACAGCTTCATCCAGGCTGTTGGCAGCACATTGGTCTACTGCTAAAGGTATACTAATGTCGGCTTCGTCAATTCGTCGAAGTCTGCTGCACCGTGGATTGCGTGTAAGGGTGCCTTTACACAGGATCCCCTTCCCGGCAAACCATCTATGGCTGCTTCTGAAATGGGCTCATGAGCACAGAGTCTAGCAAGCTGATTGGCACCAAGTTGTCTTTTCAGATGAACCATGCTTCAGTTTGTAGGACCACGATGGCCACATTCGTGTTAGACGCTATACCAGTGAACGCTGCCTTCTAGAGTGCGTTAGCGAACGACACAGGGGCCTAACACCTGGAGTTATGGTTTGGGGTGTGATTTCGTATCATCGCGACGATGCAATTTGCTACGAATTGAGGGTTATCTCAATAGCAACATATACGTCCGTTAAGTGCTACAGTTCGCAGTCATTCCCTTCCTTCAAGGCATCCCTGGAGCTATCTTTCAGCGGGATAATGCACGCCCACATGTTGCAAAGACTGTTCGAGGCTTCTGTTCAGCCCAACACACGCAATTTCTTCCTCGGCCTGCTTATTCACAGGATATGACGCCCATTGAGGAAGTGTGGGATTTGGTTGGTCGGCGCCTCGCTCGTAATCCGCGTCCTGCAGCTTCAAAAGACGAACTTTTGCTGTGCATGTAAGCAATATGGAATTCTCTTCCACAAGCAGACATTCAAAATCTGTTAGACTCCATGCCACGTCGTATAGCAGCACTTATTGCAGCGCGTGGTGGCTACACCTAATACTGATTTCAAACACTTAATATTGGGGTTTTTTTTCCTTTGAAAAATTTTGTCAATTATTTGTACCAATACAAGTCGTTTCTGCGTTAAATTTCATTTAATTCTGATGATTCCTTCGTGGTGTTGCATTTTTTACAAACAGCAGTATATAATTATATATAAATATTTTATGCAAAATTGTTCTAAAATTCAATTTATTTTTCATTATAAATACAAAATGTGCCTTTTTCATTTTTTATGGAAATTACTTCCAAACTTATAGCTTCAAACTCATCGCTGTAAAGTAGCATTTTTTTTTTTGGAATTGATGATGATGACCATGTTTTTTGACCAATTATAACCAATACAATTTTACAGTGGTAGCATCTTTTTTATCTAGTCAAAGGATAAAATTTTCTATTTTATCCGTCTATCAGCATTTAACGTTCTTTAAAACAAGTAAAATTACTTCTAATAATTATGCATTCACCTGTTGAATATGATTTCAATAATCTAAAATTTTCTTCATTAGTCTGTTTTAAAGAAAAAAATTCATGTAGTCTCAGTTTGAACTTATTTGTCTTCAAACCGAGACTACATGATATAGTAAAAACTGGGACGTTTTAAATCATAAGCCACCTGGACCCAGGGCCTTGACCTCGGTGGGAGCCTCATTTCATTTTCGACTCAGCCTTAATAAGATCAAGATTTAAATACTTTTTATGTTCCAGTATTATTCCGGAACATATTCTCAAAAAATTTGGGAATTTCAAACTACACGTCAACTGGCAGTTATGGTAAGACTACATTATCAGGTGATGACCGTTGTCCATGTCTAGGCATAGGCCTACTACCATAAACCTTAATTACTCATTTAATCGAAATGTGGCAGTTATCGAGACGGTTTGTGCACAGGTACGTGAGATTGTGAGTCATGCTCCTTTATTAGTTTTAGATTACCGTTTGTACAAGTATTTGATAATGTATTGTGACACTCTATACCTACTCTCGGATCCGGCTAAATGTGTGGGAGGAAGTGAAGGACAACTCGACATAATACTTTTTAACTATTTATTCAGCACAGTAATTATCAGACACAATTCCATTAATCAGATAGGAGGAGATGTTCCCAGAAAAGAGAGGGGGATTCGCGAATTCTGAGAAGACTTCTAATCAATTGATTCACATTTATGGATCAATCCACAACTCTAGTATTTGATCTACACTGTAGCTATGCGACCAATCGTCACTTAAATCTATTTAACAATTTAAGGCTCGAAACGCGTAATCAATTTAGCTAATACCTGATCGGCGATATCTTTCCTTATCTTCAACTCCTTAATATTTCAATCTCCAGGAACTTCATCTAATCATCCATTCTCATCTACCTATATTTCTAGCACAAGCAAACCTATACTATATATAACTGACCTAATCTGCATATCACGGTTTCTTCTTCAAAAAGGGTTGTTGTCATGCATACCCCAAAGATTTCCCATGAGGGTTATTAGAAGGACGCATATAGATCCATCACAGTATGCTACATATAGTTTATAATTATTACCTATCCGATACCTAGCCGCTCATCCTGTATAGTAGTCAGTGATGCTGACTGCTGTGCCGTCGGGCCTATGTTCGAATCCCCGAGAAAGCATGGATGTTTGTAAATGTATAGTGCCTTTGCGGCATAGGGGTACTCTAAACAGCAGTCGAACCGCAAGTTCTCGTGAGGTTGATGGAAGGGTAAGAGAGATGGGTGGCCCCTGACCACTCCCAGGGTGTTTCTCACTCAAAATTGGGGTGGAAACGAGCAAAGTCGTACTGTCACTTCAAAGCCAATGACAGGCTTAAAAGTCTAGCCCTTCGCCGAGATGAATTTCGTAGACCTTGATCTAATGTTACTGTCGATCAGGTGGAATAAGTAACAACAACATACAGCCTACTTTTAAGGGTCACAGGTAGGGCCTACTTTTGCATAGGGGCCCAGGGCCACAAAAGTCGTAAAATATCTCTTGGCCCAGGGCCTCAAGAATTCTTAAGAAGTTTCTAAGTAAAAATCCCCTACTTTAGCCCTCATTTCTATTTTTCGCCAACTTGGCGGTTTATTTTCCTCATATTGGATAGGAGTTCAACAACAAAAACAAAAAAAAAATGAGCAGCTGGGGTAAATTAAGCCAAATTTGTTTTTCTTCTTTTCCAGAGGTAAGAGCTAAATAGGATTTTGCCACAAACTTATGGTTTCTGCGAAATTAGTTAATTTTCGTCTTTCAAACATTTCATCCACCTATAAATTCAATTCCTCTTTATGTTTTTCTTTTTTTTTTTTATTAAAACTGCATGTGTAAAGAAATCTTTGTTTTTAATTTTGTAACGGGAAATTTTTATTTTTATTTTATACACTACGTTCTTTTTGAATAAAGCTAATAAACACTCAAATTTTTTAAAGAATTGTTCTTTCTCACATACGACTAAATAATATAATTAGGCAACTCCAGAGAGAAAAAGAGTGAGCTTGAGTTTTTTTTTCATTAAAAAAAGGCATTTTAATGTTATGTTGTGTTAATTATCGAATTTTCGAATTCGATTATCTTTTCATGTATTTTTTTAATAAAATATATTTTATATCAAATTTTCATTTCACTTGAGAAATTAAAGATTGTAAGAACAATTTCTGAATTTAAAAAAAATTTTAGATGTATAAGATTTTGTTTACTAAAAGTAGAAAATTCAAATTATATATTTCAAACGTAGAATGCAGCATTTTTCCGAAAAATGCACTACTATTTCTTTTATCTTGTTTCATGAGAATAGTCACATTATTAACATTTTGATTGCGTGGTATAATAAAATTAGAAATAAATAATTTACGAAAATATAGGGTTTAAAAATGTATTTGTTGAATTCATGCTGGTGTCTCAAGGTATTTGTAAGATAACTAAAGAACTCTCTCTAATCTGATTCGTGTTCAAGAATAAAAAAAATACTATTACTAATTATCTGCTGTAATAGAAAAACAAAATGTAACAGAAACTAGCCATATAACTCACTCTCAACCGGCTTTTTCGTGTGTATAACTTTTAACCATGGAAATTTTCCTTTCCCCCTTCATGCCAGTATTTCGTGGAGTGCTTGTGATTTCTTTATTAATGTCATTAAAATTGCCTTTTTCAAAATTTCTACTTCTTTGTCACATCAGACGGTTTCTTTTCCCTCCGCTTAGCTCGGAGTTGCACGGGCTTGTTCCGAGTATATAACTTTATCTCCAAGAAATATTTCTCTGTTTCTCCCGACGCCAGAACTTCTGGATGTATGTGCGCATTGTGAGTGATTTTTCTTTATTTATTTCATAAAAATCACTTTTTTTCCCGAAATTTCTTCTACTTCTTTTCATTATCAGACAGGCTTCTTTTTCTTCCATTTAGCTCGGCATTGCACAAGCCTTTTCGAGTGTATAAAACTGTTTCCCCTCTTTTTTTTCCAAGGATAAAATCTTCCTTTGAATTTCTGTTTTCGATTAATAATTTACAAAAAAAAAAGAAGAAGAAAACACAGCACTGTTTTAGTTATAAAAACTATTATTTTAAAAAGTGATTTAGATGGCCTTTCTGATATAATGTATTACAAAAAAAACCTAAGCATATTCATTATTTTAACAATAATTAGTTTCTTAGAATCTGAAGTAATAAAATGGATTTTAAGTTTTTATTTATCAATCAATCATTGCATACCGTGAACTTAAAAATGTCTGTAAGAACTCATCTAGTTTTAACCAGAAGAAAGCAGAACATGTAAAACTTCATTATTAATTATTTAATTTAGTAATTAATAATAAAAAATAATACTGCTTTAGTTTTTTAAAAAAATACAGTGAAAATCTCTTAACACGAAACTGAGACAAATATTTTTTTTGTGTTAAAGGATATCACCAGGAAAACACACACATATACTAAACAAAGTAAGATTATTAGAGTACATTTTATTTACATAGATATGTATATATGCATGTATTTAATAAATATTAATCAAAAAATATTTACAAGAACTTACTGAAATTTTATACAAAATTTAGAAATTCCAAAATCTGTACAGATTTCCATCTTCTGTTTTTGATCAACAGCCTTTAGAAGCTCCGTCTTCATTTTAAGCGAAACAGCAGTTTCCCCCCAGGCTGAGATTTTTGTCATTGTGTTTGTAAAAAATTCTTCAAAAGTAGATAGAAAAGAAAACGCAAGTGAACTCACTCATTTTTACTCACACTGCAATTTATTCGTCACCGAATTCCAATCTAATTGAAGAGAGATGTGATGTTTTTGGTGTGACATTTGTAGAGGTGGAGTGTGAAAGTGGCTTTTTTGTGTGACATTTGTAGAGGTGGAGTGTGAAAGTGGCTTTTTTGTGTGACATTTGTAGAGGTGGAGAGTGAAAGTGGCTTTTTTGTGTGACATTTGTAGAGGTGGAGTGTGAAAGTGGCTTTTTTTTTGTGACATTTGTAGAGGTGGAGTGTCAAAGTGGCTTTTTTTGTGACATTTGTAGAGGTGGAGTGTCAAAGTGGCTTTTTTTTGTGACATTTGTAGAGGTGGAGTGTCAAAGTGGCTTTTTTTGTGACATTTGTAGAGGTGGAGTGTCAAAGTGGCTTTTTTGTGTGACATTTGTAGAGGTGGAGTGTCAAAGTGGCTTAGATAAACAAACTTGGCTTGTGCCACAGGATGTTTCTAGGGTATTTCAAAGCCAAGTGACCCTCCTTTCTACGAAACATGTGAAACCACCTATCTCTCATTTCACTCCTGTCTTAAATCTCGCCTGCGTAGTTTTGATTGTTCGTATTTCGTTCCTTCCCAGGAGTAAAATCTTTTCGTGTTGAACGATTTTCGTTTTGTGTTAAGAGAAAAAAAATGCATGAAAATATATAAAAGTTTGTCGAGACTATTTTATTATTTCGTGTTAACCAATATTTCATCTTAAGCGTTTTCATGTTAAACATGTTTTTGACTGTACATTAATTTAAATCGTTAAGCAATGTATCAAAAAATTCTTACTTTTAGATGATTTACTTTTAGCTGAATTGGCTGTGTATTTCTAGACGTTTAAATGCTCGATTAAAAATATACAGTCGAACCCCTATTTAACGAATTTCACGATGTGATGATTTTTTTTCTTTCTCCGATTAAAATGAATACAAAAAAAAAAACTATTAAAAGAATAATAAACACCAAATTAATGAACCTTTTTAGCAGTTGAAAAACTTTTTTTTATTAGTTTGTATTAGAAAAGATTGGATTTCTTTTTCAAATGACATATACTTTTTGACCTAAACAGAAAAAGACTTTTTTTGCGAGAAGCAAATTTCAATGGGAATGGTTACAGATTATTACTAGAATTTACAGACGTAGGTGAGTCATGAGTATATCCTATCGTGTGAGTTTTGAATAGGACAGGAAATTTCTTTCTTATCTCATTCCACACCACAATGCAGAGGGTATTTTAAAATGGTTATGTTGTATTTGATGACAGACTGTCTATTTGTGCAACTGAAGTTGAGGAAATTGCTGCATTGTCGGAACCAATGAATAACGATTCTGATGCAGAATTTATAAGGATACTCCCATCAAAACTGTTGCATTTGCTAATGCTTTATATTGTTTTTTTTATTGAAAACAATGATAAAATCCCCGTGCACCACAAAGTATCACACTGGGCTCACAGAAGTAAGTATTAATTACACAATACAAAGGAATAAAGAAAAAAATAAAGAAAGAAATGTTGTTTATATTGTTTGGAAACTGTGAAAACATGCCTCGTGCAGCAGGTTGTAAAAGACGCAGTATTTTCTTCTCTGCATAAAGCCGAAAAACTCGGCGAGTCAGTAGTCAAAAAGATTGTCAAATATCTCTATAAATCAGTATTTTAAAATTTCCAATTAACTGCTGCTTAATAATTCACTAATAGAATTTTTAGCTGTTGAATAAAAAGTATGTGATTTCTAACTAAGGATATTTTTATGTAGTTGTTTACTATACATAATTTACAAAAGGTAAGTGCAAAAAATTTGCACATTGTTTGGACCTCGATATAACGAATAACTCCGAATTAACGAACAAAATGTTCGATTCCGATGAATTCGTTAAATCGTGATCCGACTGTATAACTTAAAATAAAAAATAAAATTGAAATTGTAATCGAATTATCCTCATTTGAGGATTTAACTCTCCCTAGTTATTAATTTTTTTTATAAAATATAATTTTATTCTCTGTAGCAGTCTTAAAATATTACAGTGAGTGTTATAGTGTTAATATTGTTTTATTTCCATTGTTTTTCTCATTCATTTCTTATAATGACGTGTAATTCTGAATTCCATTTAAATGGATTTAATTTTCCATTTTTATATGTTCGTTATAGCCGAATGTATATTATTCATTTGAAAATAAAGCAAAATAAATAAGTTTGCCGGGAAAAACATTAGACTTTCCTTCCCACTTTGGATCATCGAGTCTTATTCTTGTCGGTGAAAGCCTTTTATCATTACTGCCTTTTCTGCTTTTACTTGTGATCGGTTAGCCTTGACTGAGCACATTTAGAAGAGATAAGGCTTGTATTGGACAAGGTCTGTATTAACGTTTTATAGCAAAAGAATTTTACAACCGTATCTTACATGGTTCTGTAATTAAGGAAAGTACATCCACTTATTTGCTGAAATCCTTTTCCTAATGAAAGAATAAACAAGAAATTACCAAACAAGTCAATAAAGAAACATCTCCCTGAATGCATTGATTCCTGCCCCCCCCCCCCTTGTTGTTCTTCACTCGATTCCTCTTTCCTATAGATTGCATTTAAGCAGAATTATTTCTAAAAGGGTTTTGTTTCTGTTTTACGAAGAAATGAAGAATAGTGAATGGAACGGCAAATTAATTTTAAATGGCTTTTCATTTTTACCTCTCAGGAATTTTAATAATCAACAAAAAGGATTTATTTTTATAACAATATTTTTATGATGGAAGAAAGTAGAAGTAGAAGTGCTTTGGCAAACATAAAAAATATTATCCTACTTAAAGGGGAAAAAATGGATATTTTTTCCTTTTTTCGCTTAGCGGATGTTATTCCTTTACGTGAAGTGAATTGCAAGAGGTCTATAAAAAAAATATACATTTCTTTATTTTTATGATATACAATAATCTGTATATTCACTCGCAGCGAAGTCTAGCAACAGTTTTCCATTTAATGATGATTCTAATACAGTGCTCCTCAAACTTTCAATATTTGCGACCCAATATTCAATCATAATTT
The DNA here is from genome assembly GCA_019973975.1 of Trichonephila clavata. Taxonomy (NCBI): domain Eukaryota; kingdom Metazoa; phylum Arthropoda; class Arachnida; order Araneae; family Nephilidae; genus Trichonephila; species Trichonephila clavata. Next base: position 10,766 of record BMAO01019285.1, read on the forward strand.
TCACCCCACCTCCCCCTGCGTATAACAACAATGTATTCAATTCAATAATACAATAATTTGAAACTGAAGCTACAATGCGATTTTAACAGCTTAAGTGCAACCGAAGTATATAAATGTTTCGCTTAGCCAAAGCGTTAATTGCCCCTGACGTATATATACGTCATTCCCAAGTACGATCTTTTCTGTGCACTTCCATCTATAAAATTATTCCGAAGGCTTTGAAATGCAATAATGGGACCTTGACTGTGTTTGCGAAGGATTTATTTGTTTCAAAGGATTTATTTATTTATTCCTTTTCTCTCCCCTCCCCATACATCACATACATACGCCTACGTGAAAAGCGCGGTGGCATTGGGGAACGAATAACGCAACTTTTAATCGGTAGTTATGGGATTAATTATAAAACGTACAAATTATGAAGATAATTATTAATTTTTGCATATAAATTTATATATGACAAACCCATGGGTTCACCGGTAATTATTATAAATTTGAATTTTAACTTAGTATTGTTAAATAAATTATAAAATGCATTGCGCACAACACACAGTACTGATACATTTATAAATGTATTATACCAGAACAAATGTGTATATTTTATCTTGTATTATGTCCGAATGTATTTTGTTTGTTTACTTTCAGTAAATTAATAATTTTTTAAAAATATAATATTTTGTTTTAGATTTTTCAATATGATCGTGCTCCCTCATAGAGTTATCACGCCCCCTTAAGGGGCGCGCCCCACAGTTTAAGAAACGCTCTGTTCTAATATACATTTTCATTCATCTCATTATTAATACGTGGCTGTGGTAGCCTACTGGTTATGGTCTCAGACTCGTGGCCGGCATGTCATGGGTTCGAGTCTAGTGTCACCGAAGACCCGCAAAAGTGTAGAGTGGTCGATGCGCGTTAAATCTGTCGGTGATCAGAATTTTCCTATTGGTGCGGCAGGGTAGCTTGGAGGTGGGGTCCCAGCTTAGATGTCCTCTTCATTAGGGTTTCTGATTTCCCAGTTTTTTCCATTTCCGGGTAACTTGATAATCATTCCCGGTAATCTCGAAAATACATCAGAATTTCGAAAAATTTAAAAACTAGCTATTTTTAATTGATATCATTAACAATTATATAAAAAAAGGACACATACAAATTCCAAAATTTATACTCATTTATATATTCAGCTAAGAATACAAAATATATATATATATTATATGTTTATTCCTTTTTGTTGTTTCTAATGCCACCTGTCTGACAGTGTCAGATCGAGTCCCACGAAATCCATCCTGGCAAAGGGCTAGGTGTACACCTGTCGTTAGATTTTAGCTTTGAGCACCATGCAGGTGACAGTACGATTTGGCTCTGTTCTTACACGATAGATGGCGACATCACCTATCTCCACCTCCACAATTTAGGTATGGAGCTGGAGGGGAAGGAAATATTCTCCAGCCCCTGCACCGGTCGTTTCTGCTGCGACCACCCACAAGACTTTCGGATCAACTGATTAAACGAGCTCGTACTCCGAGTGTACTCGGAGGGTATTTGGTGGCATCGGGCATCAAACCCAGGCCTTCCGGTCTGGAGTCCAGTCTGGGCTACCCACTTATTTCTTTTTAGATTATGCTTTGCGAAAACATAAGGAATCTATGCTTTTATCACTGGGCCTTGTTCGTAGCTTTGTTACTAATATCCCTGCAGCAGAAAGGGCTCTTTTAGCTTTAGTTGATATATGGGGAATAGTTTTCAAAGCCTCACCTAGTTTCATGCTTGAGGATCGAATTTCAATTAATTTTAATCAATCCTGAATGAATTATTTTTGTAATATTGCTATAATCTAAATCAATATATAAATACTTGAAAATTTGTTTGCTGCTGGAGTAACGACCACGTACATTAAAAATATTATTTCTTGAGTTTAAGAGTTTTATTTATGCAACTGATTTCTTGTTCATTAAAGTGCTTTATTTTTATTACATAAAAATAACTTAATATTAATGTAAGAATCTCACCCAAAAGTTTGGTTAAGAAAATTAACAAATAAGAAAAGTTGTGAGAGAGAATTTTTTTAGAAAATATAATCCCCCAAACAGTTTGAGAGTTCATTCCCTTCTTCAAACTGCTGATTCGATTAAATAGTTTATTATGACGACAAAAGTATCCGGGAAAAAAATTTTAAATAGCAAATTAAGTAATTAATAGTTTTTAGGATGAAAACTTACGTTATCAGCGCAAATAAAGATATCGGAATTTTATCAGCATAGTCGTGGTGGTAGTCTACGAAATAATGTTCCTTTAAAAACTAAAGGATATCAACTAAACTTGATATCGGAGATCGAAATCCATAGTCAAGTTAAAACTAGCTACCGCGGATTCTTTCAGCCCCATGTCATTTCCTGGGAATACAAAACGGATGAAAATCTTAAGATTTCCCGCGAAAGAAACCCTAATCCTCATCTCTGACCATTGTTCAAAATTACGAAGTCCGTCGCCTGTAGCCGTCGTAGCAGTGAGACGTTAATAAACACTCACTCGCATAATGATATTTTTATACATGTCTTCAAGTAAAAAACCGACACCCATTGCACATTTAGTACTCTAGGTTTACCTCCTTTGAACAGGGGTGACCAACCCGCGGCACGCGTGCACCAGTCCGGCAAGGTGAAGTTGCTACAGTGGCCCGCAATTTACTGAAAAATCAAAAAATTTAAAAAATAATAATAAATAATATTTTAAAAAATTTATTTTTTACACTTTTGTTGAAATAAAGTTGTTTTAGACACAAAAAAAATCCCTCAATATTTGGATCAAAATAAATTAACAAAATAACATAAATAAATGTCTTCTGTTATGAACATAATAAAATAAATATCGCTCAAAACTAACTCTGATATGCACCTAAATTAATCTAATTTTGTTAATTCAAGAGCTAATCATGATATAGATGACTTGGTAAATAAAGAAGAAATTCAAAAGCCACATTTAGGCTAATTATTAAACAGAAAGTTTAATAATTACTAGCTGGTATACCCATTCTTCGCACGGGTGAATTGAAAAATTAAACAACACAGATTGAAGGATTAAGACGTTTTTAATGAGTTAATTTTACGTGAATTGCAAATTAAACAAAAAAAAAAATCATTTTGGCATATATCAGCTAAACAAAAAAAAAACCATATTTGTTAAATTTAAATTCTGAAGGTCTAATAGCTGATAAAAAGGATTTTGTTTTACTCATAACTCCCCCGTAGCTCTCTTGTCGGTCGATTTTCAAAAACACCTTGCTAAGCTAATCTCTGCTGAGCAAAAGTAACACATTGTTACAAATTTTGTGTAATGAACGCTTAAAATAGTGCAAAAATTTATATCTGGTTGTGCAATACGTTAATATTACTTTCTGTTGTATTTATTTTATGTTCAAATTGTAATATTCGCAAGCAATGCCGCTCCTTCCATTATAATGACGATTCAATGGGAACATAGTAAAATGTTGGTGATAGAACCAAGTTAGCATCATTTTTGGCGAACACTTTGGCAGCTTGGCGATTGATTGGACGGTGTAGAAGTTGCTTTGCTGTAGCGCCACCTGATGGGGAGCTGCAACAAAGAGAATAGCACAAAAACTTTCTCCACAATAAAATAAATATACATGCCAAATTTCAAAGTGATCGTTTGAACGGTGTTGGAATGAAGCGATTTCATATATACAAACATACATTTTTATATAGAGAGATATAGAATTAAATGATTAAACTACTCATTTTTATTTTATACCTAACCTAATTCTTTGTGAACCTGTAAAAGTTTATTAACAATATAACCTATAAGTTTGTAACTTTTTCTTACAAGTATAGTATATTATATTCTTTTTAAATTTCAACTACATAGGCTTCCATTAAAAGATGTGCTATTTGGGTAAAAATCCGTTAATAAGCCTATAAATAAATTTTTGTATATATATATATATATTTTTTTTTTGTGGGAAAAGTTGGAAGTGGCACGCATAATTTTTTTTTATCAAGTAGCAGCACTCTTCCCAAAAAGATTGGCCACCCCTGCTCTAGAGCCATAAGGATAAATCCATCTAGAGTCCTCCTTGCATATAAATTGTGCCTAAACGTTTTGTTTTTAGTATGGAGTGCAGTTTTATGGCTGACAAATGAAAGTGTGACTTAATTGAAACTACGAAAGCTAATGAGATTTTCAATGGACATCTTTATTCAGCATTATTACTCCTCTGTCCCTAAATCACAATAAAATTTTAAAAACTTACATTAAAGAGAATTTCACGTAGTATTATACTTCTTAAAAGAATTTTCCCATGAATAATTCCTTACTTAATTAAGAAATATCATTGCAGTTATTTCGATTCGTTATTTTAAAAATGTAAACTTATTTATTTCCATCACTTTTCTAAGAGTGAGATAAATGCTTGTCTTGAGCATTTATACACATTTTATTTATTTCTGTGTTACCCAAAAAGGAAGTTTTACTTTTTATCCATTTATTATTAAATTAATGTATCATTATCTAGATAATAATTACATAATTTTAGCATTAATTATATAGCAGTAGTTTTGATTGTCTGCTCAATCTTTAAAATGGCTGTTTTGCTTCGTTTTTATTCACAGAAACACAGTACTTAATTTTGTATTGTTTTTTCGCTCTTCATAAAAAAGGCGTAATAATATAACATTCCTATGCAATTGTTTATAGATTGGCATTGGAACCAGGTGTTTACAATTTGAAACAGTCATAGTAATTGTCCAAATGGGAATTGTAATGGCTTGGCATAATTCCAGAAATTATCGAAGAACCACCTTTTTTTTTATTGAATTGTTTTAAACAGCTGCTAGACTAATAAACTATCCTCTGTAGTCAATTTATGCCAAGATTTATAAGGCTTGAGTGATTTGAATTACATTCGGAGAAACTTTTATGGATCTGTGTTGTATTGAGCTACGACATAAAGACTGGATAGGTGGTTTGAGATTTCGCTGCGAACATTTCCTTTCCTGTTGCTAAATTAACTAATCATGATTTGAAAATAAATTGTTCTACAGGAGTTGAATGAGATATTTTGCCACTAAACGGCTTCTCACACACGCATTTTTGAGAGGCCATTTCGCCCAATTTTTTGAAGCAGCTGAGGGGAGAAGCGTTGCCATAAGCAAAACGACATACTTTAACGTCAGCCGCGCTCTATCTCCACATTGAAAAATTACTCGCCTCTAGCACCTCTGCCCGCTCACTAATTTTTAAAAAACCTTTTTGCGAAATGAAGGGTTTTAGTATTCCATAGGTATGGAAGTTTTTCAACTTCGTCAATCAAAGCTCTCTCCATCATTCCGTTCCATTTTAATTCATACATTTCTGATACTGCGCTTGACGAAGACGAGGTTGCCATCTTATTTTCACGTAGGAGACGAAGAAACCTATTGATTAGAGCTGAAATTTGGAGTAATTTTAATTTCGAACAATTTTTCAGCTCACTAGCAAGAAGGTGTTCAAAGCCGTTGCTACAGCGACTGAGTAAATATTGCTCGAAATGTGGGGGTTGAAGAAAAAATTGCTCCAAATACATGAACGTGTGATAAGACCTTTATCTTTCGAAATATCTTTGTTTGAATGTATTGTTAAATGTGTATATATGTGTGTGTTGTGTACGCATATTTCACATAAAACATTTCAAAAATGACTATAAGGACTTCTTCCTCCTGATCATGATTTATGCTCATGAAAGCACGGTAGTTCAAAAATGATATAGCAAGGGGGTCCCTGTCAAAGATTTAATGCGGTACATGATCTCACTTCCCACAAAGAACTCTCATACCGTTTACGTGACTTCTTGAGGTTTTTGGACAATATATCTCATTCCTTGATCAAGGAACTTTTTAGCTTTAGAACTGCCCTGGGGAGGAGGTTGGCGAGCTACAATTGCTCTGCCAAAAGCAACCAAGACATACATACTCTACAGAATACAGGTTTTTAGATGTCGTTGAATTCTTCTTCATCTGAATATCCGCAGTCTCGAGATATTTGTCGACAAGCCGAGCCTTATGTGGACGAACATTGTTGTCCATAAAAATGAAATGAGTGCCAATTTTCCCACTAAAAAGCCTCATACAGAGCTCTAAGATCTCCTCCCCATCCGTCGGAGCGCCAAGTTGCCTCTTTGAAAGACGTGCAGCTTTATGTGTTAATCTAACAGCACACCACCTCAAACCATAATACCACACCTTCACAATGGCCCATTTCCAGAATGTTTGAGGGAGGGTACATGATCCTTGATTCCCTCACCCTTTGAACACATTGATTGAATCTTGACTCATTCTCCAAGCCCACTACTTCCGTTTGTTCAAATATAATACTGTTTGATCCATATCAGTATAGCTCTAGAGAACCTTGAGTGAGTGGGATATACACCACTGGGGTCTCCTGGCATAAAGTTTTGCATTATTAAGCCTTCCTAAATTAGTACACCAAGTGACTGAGGTACCAGAAACATTACTCATTTACAGGTTGAGTAGATTATTTGGTTTGTGTGATATAACATCGCACTTTTAAACTAAGGAAGGGCTTTGGTGACAGAATTCGTAGACTTTGAGTCTCAGTCAAGTAAGTAGAAGGGCACCTGAGTCGGCAAAATTTCCACACCAAGCCAACATGAGAACTTTGAGTCTCGATAGAATTAGCATGCATCAGCCTCTCTGCAGTGGGTGGGGGTCTTCTGTTGCACCAGAACTGGAACCTACGACTCTTCTACGCCAGCCGCAAGTTCTCCCTAGTGATCTCATGGCTACCGCGACCATGTTGGATAGCTGTATTTCCCTTTTTGCGCTTTGCAGTTAAGGACAAATAGGAGCCATCTTGGCTTATGGTGCTATTTTGCCGCCCTGTTATTTGATTTATAGATATTATTCCAGTCTCTTGAAACGGGTTTCGAAATCTGGAAACTCCATTTCAAGACACATTGAGCAATCTAGCAAACTCCGCATAAGATTGACCTGCCACCAACTGCTCACCATCGTAATCCTGTAATACCCCTCCCTGTCTACCTTGTGACCCAGCTAAAGGTGAGGGAGGAAGTGAAGAATGATTCGACCTGATAATTTCAGATTATTTATTCAATGTTTAGATCAACTAAAAAAAATCAATGATCACAATAAATAGGATGTTCCGATCAGACAACAGAGAGAGGGGACGAAAGTCACGATTTTGGAGAATACATTTAATAACTTAACAACTTTATAATAATCAATTTGCTACCACAATATTGCTTTACACGGTAGAAAAGTAACTAATTGTCACTTAACCTCTTTACTACTTTAAATATCAAACGTAATATGAAGGTGATTAGTGCCTGAACTGTAGGCAGTCCTTTTATCAATTAAGTCTTAATCCTTCAATTTCTTTATCAAAATCACCTTCCTGTCTTTAATCTCTCACACGGACTTTCTAACCTTTTAACTATCTCTCTTTCTTCACTTTCTAACCTATAGTGCGCGAACCTGAACTATATATAATAAACTTAATTTGCATATCACGTCTTCTAAGGAGAAGGTTGATAATTTTTAATATCCCCAAAGACTTTCCCAGAGGGTTAGTGTAAGGACGCGTATAGATCCGTCACAACCCTGCGTTTCTCAAACCGTGGGTGCCGCTCCTCTTGGAGGGGGGGGGTGATAACCCTACGAAGGGAGGCGCGAGCCTATTGAAAAGTCGAAAACAAAAGATTATTTAAAAGAATTATTTATTTACTAAAAATAAACAAACCAAATACATTCTGACGTAATAAAAAATAAAACACACATTTGCACTGATAAAAAAAAATACTTATAAATGTATCAGTACTGCGCAATGAATTTGATAATTATTTTAACAATTCTATGTTAAGAGCAAGTTTAATAACTACCAGTGACTCCATGGGCTTGTCACATATAAAATTATACACAAAATTTAGCATGTATCTTAATAATTTGTACGTTTTGTAATTAATCCCTAACTGCCGATTAAAAGTTACACGATTCGCTCCCCAATGCCACCGTTTTCCACGTAAGCGCGCATATGTGTATTGAGAGATGGGGGAGAGAAAAGGAATAAATAAACAAATTGTCTGAAATAAGTAAATCCTTCGCAAACAGAAAATTGCATTGCATTCCAAATTATTTGAATTGAATTTTATTGCATTCCAAAGCCTTCGAAATAATTTTATGGATAGCAGTACACAGAAAAGATCATGTTTCGAAAAGACGTATTTATACGTCCGGGGCAATTAATACACTAGTTGAGCGAAGCGCTTATATACGCCGGTAGCATTTAAGAGGCTAATGTCGTATTGTAACTTTAGTGTCAAAGTATATTATTATTGAATTCAATACATCGTTATTGTATAGAGGGGGTGGAGCGATGAAAATTATGATTGAATATTGGGTCGCAAATATTGAAAGTTTGAGAAGCACTGTCGTAACCTATTATTTAGAAGTCATCTTAGAGCTATTGTTTGTAGAAGCTTCAAGCGGAAACATCAGCAAAACTATAACCGCATAAAGTAGTCTTTCAAGCTCTTGTCTTACTTAGTATGTGTAGAATAAAGGAAAGAGATCGAGTTTTATAGGATAATTAAGAGCGTATTTCCTTTGTTATGCTTACCAATTGTCATTAAAATTAATTCAGCAGTTTTTGAAAAATCCGCAAAAATGTGTTTTTTAATTTTTGCACACCAGTGCAGATCTTTTATAGTGTTTGAAATAAAAATGCGTAAATTTTCCTTAAACCTTAGCCGTTATGAACGCGCTTTGAGCGCATTTATCTCAATCTTATCAATCTCACTCACTCAACGTTATGGGCGCGCTGCACGCGTCCATCTAAATCAAGGTTACTCAGCCTTTTTTCCCACCGGACCGTGCACATATGGAAGAAAAATTTCATGCGGACCGCAACATGAGGGTTTATGGAAAACATCATAAGACCAAGTTCATTATTTGAGGCTTAAAATGTGGAAAATTGATCAAAATATTAAAATTCATTTTTAGCTCTTAATTCTGTATTAATTTCTGTCAAACACACATCAAAAAATTCTTCTTCCTTTTTATGCATTTTTACTAAGTTATGGTGTAGTTTCGGTTCCCTTTCATTCATAACCATACAAACAAAACTACCAAGCCGTTGGATAATTTAATTTTTTTCTGCTTTTGACAAAGCCTATCTTATTTTTATTTCAAACATTTGTTTATCAAAAGTAGAATGGCAGCAAAGACGAGTTTTGAGTGAATTCAAGCTTAAATCAGTATATTATTCATTTATAATAAAAAATCAGTTTCATCCAAAAAATGTGGTCACTACTCCAGTTCATTCCCGATTTCACTGTTATTTGTTATTACTAACCGTTACAGTCTCAAATAAAAATTTAAAAAAAACCCGTACGACAGCGACAGGAAAAATGGTCGATTTGATTGCTTGATTGAAGATTTCCCGTTAAATTTTTAATCCATTGCTGTTAAGCAATTGAACTTTTTAGGGAAATGGTCATGAGCGGGCCACTGAGAAAATCCCGGTGGGCCGCAGGTTGAGTATTGCTTCTTTTACTAATAGATGTCAGTGCTAGACTGAATAAGAGATTCTAAATACAATGTTTCACGAGAATCAGTACTTCATTTTAATTGTGTGAAATGGCGTCAGTTTCAAGCTTTCGAAAGCTAGAGGCGAATGAGATGTCAGGTGACAACAACAATCTTTATATTATGCAAATATATATATATATATGCTTATATATATATATATGCTTATATATATATATATATGCTTATATATATATATATTATATATATATATCGGCTTCTTTCTGTTGATAGGATAACTGCATTCCTATGCACACGTGCACCCTTAAATGTTGAGGGGTTCTTTCTTTTTACGCCACTACACGCCTTTAAACAAGTAATATAAAAAAAAATTAAGAGAATTCCTACTTAGATCAACAAAAAAAAATTATTTTAGTTACTTTTTATTAATTATTATTAAAGTATCGCGCATTGTCTTCCAAAACAATCATGTATTTAAAATTTCGGTTCATCTGTTCAGCTTTGAAACACGAGGGGAAAAAATCTTTTAAAGTTTTGACCCAAGTCGCTAAAAATGAAGCCAACGTGGCTGTATCTGTAATTCTTTAAATAATTAATTTCAGTCAACAATTTTAATAAATTATAATTAAATTTCCGTATTGTTATCCAAAACATTAGTGTATAGAAAATTTCAGCTCAGATGAGTGCTTTAAAATGTGTGAGAAAAAAAAAAAACCTTTGTTTGTTGAAAAAGTTTTGACACAAGCCACCAAAAATGATGCCAACGTGGCTGTATTTGTAATTCTTTGAATAATTAGTTTTAATAATTTAACTTTTATCAATTATAATTAAATTACTGTATTGCCATCCAAAATAAGCGTGTGTATAAAATTTCAGCTGAATTGATTGCTTTAAAATTAAATTTATTAACGATTGAAAATTTGAAGAAGATAAATATATAGAGAGAGTGAACTAATAGAGAGAGTAGAAATTGAAAATAAAAGCGCACCTTGGAGGAAGTGAAAAAAAAACCAACACTAAGTCAAGATTCGTAAGGCAGAAACTCAATAGTGTAAAGGGTAAATAAAATGTTTAGAAAGAAAGAAGAGAAGAAAATAAAAAATCAGCTCGTACTGCTTTAATAGAAAGAAATAATATTCACATTTCAGATTGGCAATGGAAAAACATCAAGGAACTAATCCAATATTGACAAAGCAATCGTTGAACAATTAATATCGTAATTCATGAAATAAAAAAAATCGTTATTTTAAAATCTATAAATTTCAAATCAACAACAGATTTATTGTTGTTTATTTAGCTCTTTTTTGTCTTGTTTTATTGATTAAATGCTCAATGATTTTTACATTAATAAATTTTTAAGAACTTATTTCATAATAGGTATAATTTTTAATTTATACTGGTATTTAAAATTAAGAGAATTTTTAGATTTTGTCAATTATATTTAGAGCTACTGGACAGATTTTAATAAAATTTGCTATGTATACATAGGGCTAATGCAATGCAAAAAACAAAAACAAAAAAGAAACGAGCCTTACAATAGTCGCATACGATGTGTAACATCTGACATGTTATCGTGGTAAATTCGCAATAGCAACTTAAATCCTGAAAAAAAGGAATCGAGTATGATTGGAAATAATTTTCTATGGAATAATTATATCTTTAATGAAAATTTTATTTAATTTACACAAGGAGTAATGCAATTTTTTATCAAAAATAATTATTCTTGTTCAATTTGGGGAAGAGCGGTAATGATAATTTATGATAATTAAAATACGACACATATACTTGCGTTTTCAAAGTATTTAAAAACCGTTGAAAAATAGCGTCAATAACAGTACCACTATTAGTTGTCGAAACATTTCGATTTGTGTTCATTTCGAGCTTGAGCTCATCATTAAAAAAAGCTATGAGTGGCTCGACTTCTAGCAAACTGAAGTTAACTTTAAAATCACCACTGAAAATCATGGAAAGCGAGTGATAGTTTTTTTTTTTAAAAAAAAAAAGAGCAGAACCACCTTTGGTATATGGTAAAAGTAAAAAATCCAGAAAATATTTAATTTTTTAACCGTTTGAATCGGAGAAATGTATACGACCACCAAAATCACTGTTTTTCCATTTTCAAATAAGCATTTTGCCGCACATATGTCCCCAATATCTTGACTAACAATACCCAGTCCACTTGTTGGACGATAAGTAATATCCATATGTCGAGCCACAACATGTGAGTTGTTCTGTTTACGATAGATCGCAACACCAACTGCGCTTTGGCCCGGTCGTTTAAATTGTACGCAGCAATCGAAGTCAGGTATCGAAACACGTTCGTCATTGTCTAACCACGTCTCTGCCTAAAAGACTTAGCTTCTTCTTTGATCCTAAAGTGAGAAAACAAAAACAAAGATCGCATGGCCTAGACCACCGGGGGGATGGGGGGAGGAGCCCCTCCCGAATGAAGGAGAAAAAACAGAACTTCACTGAAAAGCGCGCGCTTCCCCAACATCCTGTTACGTATTTCCGTCCCTTTTCACGAAATCACTCCCGCAAATCTCCAGCAATCGAGAGGAAAGATGTTACACATCAATCACTACTCAAAAGTTAAAATATACTCGATGGATCGTGTGTAACACTCATCGAAGTCGGAAGTTACGAAACAGTTGTTACGAAATGTTACAAAAAATTTGGTTAATATGGTGTATGGTCCCTTCTTTCACATAAACAGGCCTCGCACTGTGATTTTATACCGGAATTCCAGTGGTAATTTATCCCACTGGTTCAGAAACTCTGTATTCAAGCATTGGATGGTTCTTGGAGGAGAGTTACAACTGCCTTCCCCAGAGCGTCCCAGGCATGTTCCATACCAGTGATCTTCAAACTTGTTCGATTCGCGGAACTCTTAGAGTTCTGAAATGTTTTCGGGGAACCCCATTTCCTACACACACATTTTTTAAAAAAATGTATCTTAAAATAATATTCAAAGTAGATCAACACGTTATATGTACTTTATGTAAAGACAATTAAAGAAAAATGCTGTATTTGTTATTTTGAAAAATTTATATAATGTTAATATAATTTACTCGTAATAATATCAATTTATGCTCCAGGTGTCACCTACACATGCATTATAATTAGTAACTGCGATATGTGCTTGTGTTTTTTTTTAATTTTTTACCCAAACTGTAGAAGTCTGGGTCTTTGAAGAAATCTGAGGATATTCTAGGTAAACTTTTAACCAAAATTCAAGATTTTCTTGTTCATATCTGCTTTTTAAAATAGATGTCGTTGATAATTCAATCGCTCGTTCTTGTTCTGTGGATAAAAAATTCTGATTTTCACTGAAATACTTAATTGGATTTTTAATGCACTCCGTGGAAAACGTGAATTTATTTTCCATACATATTAATAATTTTCTTTTCGATTTTTTGTTCTGATTCCTGGAACCCTTGCATATGCTTCGTGGAACCCCAGGGTTCCGTGGAACACAGTTTGAAAACCGCTACTCTATACCAATGGTTCATAAACTTTCAATCGCCGCCGTGCCCCATTTATGTTTTAGTGTGACATAGCGGACCCCCAAGATATTAAACACTTCTCCCAGACATAACATTCTTGATCAAAATACATGTTCTAGGAGAGTTATTTCACTGGGGGCAAGTTAGTGATCTAGTCTAGTATGGCACATCTTTCCATTTTTCCGGGAGGTCTTTCAGAGGCTACGGAAGAAGGACATTTTAACGTTACGTGAGAGACTCCGCGGACCCCTAGAAAGGTGCTGAAGACCCTAGGGGCCCCATGGACTACATTTAAAGAAAAACTACTCTATACGAATGAGTTCTGGAGATCTACCTGTTTAATCAATTCGGTGAGTTTTCTCACTTTCCAGAAAACTGTCGACCAGATGAGCTCTACGTGCCTCGCGTGTTGCCATCCATTAAAATAAAATCAGGGCCAACTACACCTTAAACAAAGAAAACATAGGATCCCCCCAAGACCTCATCCCTATACCTTACACCAGTCACAGTACCTCTTGCAAAGACAAAGTGGTATGTGCGGTCATACAAAATGAAGCCTCCACTATTGAAATGGTCAATTTCTCGGACATTGGAGAGCAGGTAGCTGGTCCCTGGTTCTCTCCAATATATTCTCGCCATTTCATATAGAGAGTACTATGCCTTCGAGCTGTATGTTCAACTTTTTCGCAGGCTTTGATTTTATTGTAATGGAGGGCAACGCGAGGCACATAGAACTGATCCGGTCAACGAATTTCTTGAAAGTGAGGCTATCCCCGCCAGGGATGGTGAACCAATGGCACACGACACAATATTTTGGGCACTCCATCGTTCAAAATAACAAAGTTCACTATGAAGTATTATGAACTAAGCGAGTGATCGGTCGCGGGTGTCGGGGATGTGATTCTAGACACATTTAACTGTTTGAAGAAACTAGCTTATGCCATTTTAGCCGTATTTTCATCTACCTATGCCTGCGAGTCATTATTTCAGAGACAAATAACATCAAAAATTCCCTCAGAAACCATTTGGCAGATGATTCCAATACAACATGCATTCTGCTAAAAGTAACATTTCACAATCCTAATATAAGTTATTTGTCATATAATCTTCAACAGCAAAAGTCACACCAATGTTAATTTAATTTGTTTTACTAAATCATTTACTCTTCTCTTCTCTCTCTACTATACAGTGCAAAGTGTATTTTTTCGTAATAAAAGAGTTTCGAGTTGTTAGAATTTAGTTTTATAATTTTCCCAACTAGCTTTCATGGCCCGGCGTTGCACGGGCTTTTACCGCAGGTATAACTTAATCCCCATGTTAATTTCCTCCTTTTATTCTAACGCCAACACTTTTGTGTGGGTTTGACGCATACGATGTGAGTGCGTGACCTGTGAGTGCGTGTCATGGCTTTGTCGCTCAACATTTTCCCTTCTCTTCCAAATTCATCACTTCCAATATTATTTTTCGAAATTACTTTGATATCTTTATTTCTTTCCTCTCCGCTTAGCCCGGCGTTGCACGGGCTTTTACCGAGTAAATAACTTCATCCCCAAGGAAATTTCGTGTTTCCATCAGGCCGATAGCACTTGTGTGTGTGTGTGTGTGTGTGTGTGTGTGTGCGTGCGTGCGTACGTGCGCGATGTGGGTGATTTCTTTAACTATGCCATAAAAACTCCCTTTTTTGAAATTTGTTCTTGCGTTGGTGTGGTGTGGTAATTAGGAAAGATGGGTGAAAGCTCAGGTGTCGTCCTCGTCACTTGAGCATGGTTGAAAATTTCGAGGTCCGTCATCAAAAACCCTCGAATAGGCAAACACGGCGAATTTAAAAATCACCCACTCACTTTCCAATTCTTTCGTTGCAATTTTTTATTCCTCAGAAACGAAAATGTAGCCTTTTTAAAAATAGTTGTATGCTGAAAAAAAGACAGAAAAGTATAAATTTTTCAAATTACAAAATTTCACTACTTTTAATTCTTGAAGTAAAATTGTGCGGATTTTTTGAAATATTCGATACAGGGGGGGGGGGAGTTTCATACAATTACCTTTATAAAGAAGAAATTATTAATTGATTGATTTAAGTATTTGAGTGTTTTTATTAAAATTTGTTCAAAAAGTTTTTGGCATTTTTTTTAAAATCACTGATTCTAAAAGTTTTAAAAAGTATTTTTATTTAAAAGTAACGATATTGATTAATTTTAGAAAAATCATAAAATATGAAAAAAAAATCATTGTTTTGTTATAAAAAAAAATTAATTCTTAAAAAAAAGATAGAAGTAACGATATTGATTAATTTTAGAAAAATCATAAAATATGCAAAAAATCATGCCTTGGGCATTTACGTGGAGGACAATTGCAACTGGCAAACCCCCTCCGAGAACCATCCAAGGCCTGAAAACAGGCCTCTTGCAAAAACATGGAGGTCCAGCGCGATGCCTGTCCAGACTATCAAGCTTCCGTTATCGTAAAGCTTGATTTCTCGGACATTGGAGAGTAGGTAGCTTGACCCTGGTTTTCTCTATATGAAAGTACGGTGAAAATATATGGAGAGACCTGTTTATCTGAAAGAGGGGACCCCATACCACCCTTAACCATTTAATTTTTTGTTGTTGTTATATTCTGCAACTGCTGTTTTATATCTTCCGACTTCGATGAGTGTTACGCACGATCATGCGTGAGTAATTTAACTGTTGAGTGACTTTTTTTTACAATTATATCAGCCCTATATGCATACTAAATTTAACCAAAATCAATCCGGTCGACAAAATTTAAAAATTCTCATAATTTTAAACATCATTATACTATGATGAAAAAAATTAACCTAAAATACCAATTTTTCCAAATGCAATTCTATGATATCGATTTTTATGTCATATTAGAAATATATTGTCCAATATATTTCTTAACTCACAGATAAAGATTTCATTTTAAAATCGAACTCAACTCACATCAAGCGTAAAGTAAAATCAGTCAGGATAAAATTGCAGAATAAATAAATGAATTCATATTTCCGGAGTTCTCGTTTTTTTCTCTTTCCTTACACGTTCTGGAATCCAAATATGACTTTTTTTAGGTCGTTTTTCAAACTTTTGATATTTTTATTTTAGCTTTTGAAGATTTTTTTTAATGAAAAGATGAAATATTTTTTTTATTCGAAAAGAAAATAATGGATCTGTTAGATGGATGGTTTTTCTATGTCACATTAAGTACGTATTTTTTTCTCATCAATTAATTAGTTTTACTAATCAGCCTTACAATTGACTTAAGTATATGTCTTTTTCACAACTCTGCCATTTTTTAAAATCAATTAGTCTTCTTTTTACTGTTTTATAACTTTAATTATCCCAAGCTTTTTTATGCAAAAAATATTTTTCATAAAAAAAAAAATGGATGTTGCATGTCCCCCCCCCCCCCCTCCTTTTTTTCTTCTTGTACTTTTTTATTTGATCTTAAAGCTAAAACTCAGGGAGCTCCAAAAAAATTTTTTTTGAAAAATATATTTAACCATTTACATTTTATGTTAATGCATAGCAAAAAAACTAAATTGCAGAAAACTTTTTTAATTTGAAACTGGGGGGAGGGAGATACCAACCCCCATTGTACAAATTATACAATTGTTCGTACTCATTGCTCAAATTGTTAAATTGTAATCTAGATGAACTATGTAGGTCCACATTTTCTTTAATTTCTTGTAAGCAGGAAAAAAATACATTTCAAGGGTTCTTATGTATAAATAAATTTATTACATCATCACAAAAAAAAACTTTTTTAACTGAGCAATTTTCTTTAAAAGTAGTTAAGTCCATTTTTGACACAAGAAAAAGTTGGTTAATAACAACATTGAATGCAATCTGCTATGAGCGTTTTTATCTATGAACGGCTTTCCTCACAAAATCCTTCAAAATTTCATCATTTTGTCACGTAGTTAATGAAATTACAAATACAATTACAGTAGAACGTCGTTTATCCGAATCAATTGGGACTGGACACCCTTCGATACACGATTGTTCGGATAACCGAAAACCGAATGCGATCCAGGCATTATATGAAACTGGACACTATACGAATATTGAAAATCATCACATGCCGGAAGCGTGCTTGAAGAAAAAGCCAAATAGGTGCAAAATGTCGCCATTTTACCTTGATTATAGAAAATAATCACTTATTTTTCGCTGTACCATTGTACACCTTCGTTTTTTCACTGCAAGGTCTCTGATTCTCTTCAGCAGCAGTAGAGTAGGACAGCACTTTCAATGTTTTTCGTACCACTCCATAGCTGTCTCTAACGCAGAAAACGCGTAAAGATGGCCCCTTGCTACTTTCGTTGTTGTTGTCCTCGTCTTCATCCATTTCATCGTCGACAGGGTCGGATTCTTCTTGCACGGAAGTCACTATCTCGTCATTATTTAGCATTTGAAATCCACAGTCTTCTGCATCTCATGCCATCCAGGTTTCTACATCAACAAAACTCAACGAAGAGCACGAATACACCCACTCACTTGAAAACAAACTGACCTAATATTCCGAGCAGATGTTTACCAAATCACACAACTGAAATTCCCCAAATATCCCTCATCTTGGGTTTTCCCGTCACTTTTGGCCTCACAGGAAACAAATGTTGAGCATTACACTGTTCGAAAATGTATCCGAGCTTTGGTTAGGATATTTGACGCTTCGGATAGTAAACGTTTGGATTAAATATCTCCGCATATAATATAACATGGACTTACACCATTTGCAAAGAAAACTCTTCGTATATAGAAATGTTTTTATAAATAGTTTTGTACATGGTCTCTCAATCGTTGCGTGTATTCTGTTCTCAATTGTGGTTGGTTCGACTGCAAATAATACAAATGCGCTTCTTCAAATTTCAGATACGCATTTATGATGCCATGTTATGTTAATCTTTGAGCTTGACGTAGTTGATTGGACAGAAAATTGTGCCTTATTGCCAATTTGTAACCATAATACTGAATATGACAGAGTCTTTTTTATTACACTATCTGGCCAAAAGTATCCGGACACCTCTTAAAAAAGTGGTTCTGGCGAGTGACGCAATTTGATACGTAATTGAAAGCTATAAAAGTGTTGGTAGTGGTTTGTCAGATTGTATTTATGCGTTTGTGAGGCAATGAGTAAGTCAAAGGAGCTTAGTGAGTTTGATCGTGGCAGTATAGTGGGATGCCACCTTTGTGGGAAATCAGTTCGTGAGATTGCGGACATTCTACAGAAGCCTAAATCTACTGTGAGTGATGTAATTGTGAAGTGGAAACGTCGAGGCAGAGTGAAACGGCAGAAAAACGAACCGGTAGGCCGAAAATACTTGGTGAACGCAGCCGCAGAACTCTGAAAAGGGTAGTGAAACAAAATCGCAAGTCCTCGTTGGTGGAAATTTCTCAGGAGTTCCAAAGTTCATCAGGAATTAGTGTTAGCAGCAGGACTGTCCGTCGAGAGTTAAAAAACTTGGGATTCCATAGTCGTGCAGCCGCTCACAAGCCAAACATCACTCCACAGAATGCGAAGCATCGATTGCAATGGTGTAGAGCTCACCGTCATTGGACTGTGGACATGTGGAAAACTGTTCTTTGGAGTGATGAATCTCGCTTTACAGTCTGGCAGTCGGATGGACGCGTCTGGGTTGGCGGATGCCCGGCGAACGTTTCTTTAGTGACTGCATTGTGCCGACTGTTAAGTTTGGTGGTGGAAGCATAATGGTGTGAGGGTGTTTCTCGTGGTTTGGCCTGGCTCCGTTAGTTCCTGTGATTGGAAACATGAACTCTGAGATGTATGTGGACATTCTGGACAATTCTGCACTCCCAACTCTATGGCAATATTTCGGGGAAGGCCCATTTCTCTCTCTTCCAGCAGGATAACTACTCTATTCACACATCGAGGCTTGCACAGACGTGGTTTGACGAAATGGTTGTTCAAACACTGAACTGGCCTTCTCAGAGCCCCGATCTAAATCCCATAGAACACCTTTAGGATGAATTAGAGCGCAAATTACGTAGCCAGCCAAATCGACCATTCTCACTGCAAGCACTCACACTTCAACTGTGTTGGACGCCTGGAAGGCAATTCCTATGGTCACCTATAAAAAATTGGAGGAAAGTCTTCCCAAACGTGTGCAGGCTGTCATCCATGCAAATGGGGGACCAACATCATATTAATATGTGCCTCAGGACGCTCTAAGTCCATACCACTGGGTGTCCGGGTACTTTTGGCCAGATAGTGTATACGAGTATTTTCACTATTTCTTAACAAACACTAGAATATAGAATATTTTTAAAACACTGAGTATATAGGAAATGAGGTTTTCTAAAGGTTATATGTGATACAAATGTCGACATTCGTAGAATGGATATGAGCTTCATCATACCCTTTTCTTTCCTATTTTAGATCTAAATTTCGGTAGCGGGTATTCATCAGATGGACAGGGGGATGCTGAATCTCAAGGAGGTGACTTTTTTTCATTGCTTTTACTTTTTATGATGTTCACACAAATCATACGCTCAATATTTTATTTTTTGTTACATTGTAATATTATGAAATCACACGTGCGGGGAAATTGCAGAATCGGACACTGGTTGGCGCGATTTTGAAAAATCGCCAACTTGCCGAATTCGCGCGAGTTGTCCTTCGAGTAGCAACCCCTACAGAAAACGTAAAGCAAAAGCTCGAAATTCAAGATGCGCGAAATAAATAATCACAAAAATAGCATTTAAAAAAATTTAAAGCAGAAAATCGTTTGAAAATTGAAGTACTTTTTAGAATTTAAAATCGTTTCAAGAAAAATTAATTTAAATTAATTATAATTAATTATATATATATTATAAATAATTAATTATAACCTTTTTTATATAGAGATAGATTATTACACAAACTAGTGTGCCATGTAACAAATCTGATATATTTCTATACTCATTTTGGTAAAAATTTTAATATAAATACATTTATTACTAAACTATGCCGCCTATCCGGTATAGTGGCTAGTAACGCTGACTGCTATGCCGTAGGGCCTGGGTTCGAATCTCGGAGAAGGCATGGATGTTTGTAAATGAATAGTGCCCCTTTGCGGCAAGGGGTACTCTAAATAGCCATCGAGCCACAAGTCCTCTCGTCGGGTTGGTGGAAGGGGAAAAGAAATGGAAGGCCCCTGACTACCCCCAGGGTGTCTTTCCTCAAAATTGGGGATGGAAATGGGCCCAAAGCTATGGCTAACGACAAGCGTCATTTAGCCCTTTGCCATGATGAATTTCGTGGGCCTCGATCTGGCCTTTGCCGATCAGGTGGCATTAGTAACAGCAGCCTTACTAAACTGTTAAACTAAAAACATTTGCATAAAATAGTCACACTATCTTTCGGCGTGTAATGCTTAACACAAAAATTAAAACCGAAATTTACGGATGCGCTTTATTTGCCGGGTATAAAAATAGGATAGTTTTAAAACCAAAGAAAAGACGAGCATATAAAAATTAGATTTCTACATATGTATTGGACTGCTTTTGTAAAGGATTTTTCACTTCTAACATTAGCATGCCCACTGTCGCATTAAAGTTGCTT
>BMAO01019285.1:74257-236401 GCA_019973975.1 Trichonephila clavata
GTTTTTATTTCTTTATTGCAATAGGGTCTAATAATATTGCAGAAGCTTTCCTGTGATTCCTTTCTTTTTTTAATAATATGCCACAATACAAGTATTCTGTCATGCCACACATATCCCAAAAAATACTGATCAAAACTTGCCAACCAATTGTTAGACTAAAGTTGCCTCTTTAGTTATGAGAAGCTTTAGTCCAGTTTTAGTCACTTTACCAGATTGCTTATTAAACTCAGGTATTAGCAATGGATCTATGTTTTAACCATTGTTAAAAGCTGGAATGGGGGGAAACTCATTTGGATTATTCTAAAATAGCACTAAATCAACAAATTGCTGATGTTGGTCAATTGTTTAAAAAATGCAACATCCATTTTAAAATTTTCTCATACACAAATATTTATGTGTTAACATTTCTTGCACATTCCAGCAGTATCTTTACAATGCCAATTATCTCTCCCATTTTCATTTTGCAGTTATTGAACAATACAGAGAAATTTTTAAAAAATGTTCCAGGAGTTCATGCCTCAATTAGATATCCAAAAAGCTTGGCATCACTAGTGCTTATGAATGAATGCACTTAATTTCTCCAAGCCATTGACAAATTGTTTTTTAAAGACCAGATTTCTGTAATTTTTTAAACAAATCCTTCTACACATTTTTAAATTATTCTTGGGGTTTAGGTGGTTTTTCTTCCACCCAAAAGAACTGTTTGATCAAAACAAAAACAAAGGTAAAGTCACCTAAATGATTCGACTCTTAAAAAAAAAAGGTAGAATCTCATGAAACTTTGACCCAAATCTTCTTGACAAGGTTACTACTTTCTATGAATCATATGAATATTTTGTTGATAGCACCAAAGAGACAAGTGTCATAACTTTTTACTCATGTAATAAATCATGAATTATTGGTTTTGGTAAAAATTTCACCCATTTTGGAAATATCTTAATTTTGCAATTTTCACCATTTAGAATATTTAAATTTCTGAATGATAAATAATACAAAATTCCTATACATAAATCTTAAACTAATTTTTAACCAATAAATCATTGCTATAGGATGCAATTTATAACAATTAGTAATTTGAATACAATGTCAACGTATTACACATCAATGCATTTACCAATACTTTACACCTAAGGAATTTCCAATAGAAAAAGTTTCCTTTTTTAAAAAAAAGTCTTTATTCAAATTGTTCAAACATTAGACATCTCATTAAGATATTTATCTGTGAATGTGGATGCTAAACAGGTTTCATGCATGACACAATCCACACAGTACCTTTGGAATTAAAAGTCAGCAGGTATGCAAGAACTTTTATAGCTGATAGTGGTATATTTAATTTAATTTTAATAAAAAATAGTATAACACTCAAATACTTCCCTGTGAGGCTCCTCTTTTACATGAATAAAAGTATCAGATAAAAGTGAGCTAAGCACTGAAAAAAAATTCCATATTCCAAAATTTGAGGGTAAAAAATCAGCAAATTTTTCCCTTAAGTTAAATTCATAAATATCTTAAAAATACCATATACGAATACCAAAGAAATACCCTGTTCAATCATAAACATGTTTGATATTGAAAAATAGAGTCAATGTGTTTAACTAGCACAAAGGTATCACTAATCATCTGTAAGTCTCATAATAATCAATAGTAGGTCCATGTTTTTGAATGGAATTTTGACATGGCAAAAAACAAACATTTTGTCCTAAAACATGCATGCACTATATTCTTGAGTGCATATTTCCACAAATAAGATAAAATACATTCTTTCAAAAGTCCATGGCAAAATTTAAAAGGGTTTTTAGAGAATTTTTTAACAAATGTTTGGTGAGTTCATAGAAAATGTCACCTGTAAGTGCATAAATAAAATTCTCTGGTTTTTAAAAATAAAATCAGACAATTGTACATAAAATATTTTGAAAAAAAAAAACATCCTTTTTTTAAAATTATATATCACCTGTTGTCTTTTATTTCCTAAAATCTTTTCAGAATAATTATATAAATTAGAAGTATTTGAAAGTAATAAGGCAAAAGTATCCGAATATTCTTTGGTGGTAAGGGACTGATAGAATGCAAAATTTTAGCGAATCTGAAAAAGTTCAGTTTGAACTCTGAATTATTATGTTTTAAGTGGCTTGGAGGTGTTTTCTCTACCTTAATTGTTAATACAAGCCATAGAGTAAATAACAGTTTTGCAACTGAAAAAACTGTTTTGTGAGTACATTTTTGCTGTCTTATCAGAATGACAATAACAGTTTCATTCACTATAAACTAACCAAAAAGCACACATTGATACATAAAAAAAAACATGTTTATTTTTTTAAAAAAATGTTTTTCTCCTGTTTTAAATTCCTTAAAAAAGAATTTACTAATGAGAAAACATACTTTTTAGCCTTTTACCTTTTTGTTAATAAAACTTATCTTTGATACACATACATTTCTGTTAATAAAACCTCTTTAAAAAAAACTATACATTTAAAAAATCAGAATTTTTAATTACTTGGTTATTTTTCCATTTCAAGGGGCCATAAAAATTCAGTAAAAAAATATCACAAAATGCCAATAAAAATTATTAGTTGTGGTAAACATACAACACAGTTAACTAGTTTAAGTATTTACGGTCCGACAACTTTGAAAAGAAAACACCTTATTTTGAGTGGGAAGTGGAACTTTGTAAGAAGAAAAATTTAACCATCATCAACAATGGAAAGTACAATTACTTTACATATTTTAAATCTAACCTTTAATGTAATTTGAAAGCTATTCAACATGCAGACATTCATTAAAAAGACAGAAATTCTTACTTCTTCATCTGATGTATCATATTCATATTCATCAATTTTCTTGAGAACTTTATTTTCTTGACATTCATTTCCATTAGTGTTGAGCTTTTTATTTCTTCATATTCGCCTTCTTTATTTTCAAGCTTATCTTTTTCAGACGGTACATTCTCTTCCTAAAGAAATCAAACAATTATAATCCAGTAAATTTATTAGTTCATACATCACCATGTGTTTTAATTAAGGCAGAGATGCACAACCTTTTTCGGATGAGGGGCCAAAAAATTTAATAGAATCATATCAAGGGCCAAAGTATTACACGATGGCAAATATGTTACAACCGTGAAAACACTGTTTATGACAATGTTTATGCATTTATCACAATTATTACTTACTCAGGTACACATTATGCAGTTGATAAATGAATGAAACACAAGCACTTTCGGAAGATTAAAATACTTTGGCTCAAAAAAAATTCCTGCTAAAAAGGCGGCAAACTTGAAATTATATTATCACGAACTGCTCTGAGTGACGAACGGTTAGAGCACTGCTCTACCATGCCAGGTGGCTCGGTTCGAACCTCCCAGATACTTGTTTGTTAAATTTAATCATGACTTTGTTATTATTATAGCGGACATTTGCAAATTATATAATTGAATTTATGTATCTTTCCCTGGTAGTTATTCTGGAACTCTCCACCAGGTTTATAAAGTACTGCAACTGGATAGGTCTTCAGTTGTGGTGCTTAAGACACTACACAAAATAAATCTTGTATTGGGTAACATCACCTTGTTCCTTTCCACGTGACAATATAACAAAGGAAAAGTTTGCTAATTATATAGAGAACACAATTTAAATTTTGAAAAAATTAGTACTTAAAATTTGTAAGATTTAATGAGATGGCTGGAACTGAATATTTGAAGTTATTGATTTTACGTCAGGCTTAAGATTGTTGTGGCAATACTTAGAACAGAAGAAGGTTCTCATCTGCTATTCTATTTCTTATTTTTGATTTGTTTAAATTCATCAGTGAGAAAGAGTGCTCACAAATGTAAGTGCTGCCAAAGAAAGTGGGGCATGCAGCTGCATTTTGCTTTAAGTACAAAAAATCCTCGGATAAGTTTTTATAAAATTTTAATATCGATTGTTCTTTGAATTGATTATTGATAACATCAGAATTCTGTAAATCAATTAAGGCTAACTGCATACTCTCATCCACTAGATTTAAATCAACAGAAAATTGAGAAGAAAAAACATCAATTTTCGTTTGGCATTTTTTAAATCTAAAAATTGATCAGCAAATGCGTTACGCAAAATTTGAATTTGTTCCTCATACTGCATCTTTCTGTGTGGAAATGTTTCATGCATTTTTTGGCCGTAGGGAAAGTGTGCAAAATTTTTAGTTTTCAGCTGGTTTTGAAATAAACATAATTTTTGTTTAAATGCCTTTACGTTACTTATCAATTGAAAAATGAATTCTTTCCTTGTAGCTTTGTGTTCAAGTCATTCAAATGGCCTGCTATGTCTGCAAGAAAAGGCCAAATCATACTGGAAACTTACTTCTTTTAACCTTCTAGTATACCAGTCCGTGAGCTTCTCCTATACGAAAACTCGTACTCGCAGATAGCCATGAAGGAAAGATATTGAAAAGCAGCGTAATAAATTGAAAAAAAAATACTTAATGAGCAACTGTAAAACAATTATTTGCTGTAATACTATTTTCGTATGCAATTTTTTCCTGTTTCTTTAAAAAAGGTCCATTCCATATTAGATTACTCTTCTTTTATAATAGACATTCGCGGGCCAACTTTAAAGGCTTCGCGGGCCAAAATTGGCACACGGGCCATAGGTTGTGCATCCCTGAATTAAGGCTTTAACAAAATGAATCAGATTAACACCACAGATTAAAGCTGTTTACTAGATATATGAGATGTAATAATAATTGGTACAGAAAGAACTGAAATTAATAAAAACTACTATTCAAACATTTCAGAGCTTATGTATTATCACAACTGTATTGTTGACATTTGAAACAAAGCACATGGTTGCCAAATCAACATGTTCGGCACATGCAAAATTGGTGTTGCCCATTCTTCGAGACATCTTGAACATTGGCATTGTTGCAATAATATGTAAGTACCGACATTTCTATGATAAACAAAAATGTGTATACATTTTTGGAAATGCTTGAACTTCTAGTTACTTAATAAGATAATTATATTTTTCAGTCAATAAATTTTAAAATTTTAATTTTGATACATATTTGTTGGTGTAATTTTTAAAATGATCATAAACTATTGAAAGACAAAGCTTTTTATGAACATGTTCCAGAAATAAAGCTATAGATTTTAAGGGAATCTTTTTTCCCCCCTAGTACATGCATAGTGAAAAACCAATTTAGCATTACAATATACGAGACAAAATATAGACATATTTATGAGATTGATTCTAAAAAAAATTAGTATAACAAATATATGTTGTTTTCTATTGTACAACAAAATCAAAATATATTAATATGATCTACAATTGGTCAACGATATAATACATGAATATCCATATTTTTTTACTCTGTACATTTTTTCCCTCTATTACAAAAAAAAAATAAAATTTTGAAATTTATCAATTTTTTAAATACATCATTAAAATAAACATAGTTTAACACTATTTTACAATGTAATCATAAAAAATACCAGAATAAACAAAAATACTTTTTGTCATGATATAAACAAATACCAAAATACCACTAAACTGAATTATAACAACCGGTTGTACTTTGAGTACTTAGGTAAATGAGAGCATTCCCTTCTTCAACAACAGGATGGAACAGAATCATTGCTTTGAACGAAGACAATCCTTTGTATCAATTACAATCTCTATAGCAAAAATTTAAATACTTATGCTTACAATAACTGCATTGTGAGTTTGTAAAGCTTCATTTGCAACTTTTCCTAATTATTCTTTTCGTGACTGACTTTACCAAGAATGACATGCTTGATATCACCCGATATCACTTGCGCACCAAAAGGTATTTGAATATGAATTAAAAAATAAGATTAACAATTTCTTTCAGGAAGAATTGCTTAAAAATACATGAAAAAGAACGTGGAAAGCCACGTGTTAAAAGTGAAACTTCTTTGGCGACGTTGGTCATAAACGCAGGAATAATTATATTAAACTGCTGAAATAACTTTAATCAAATAAAATTCGAACTTCATTTATTGCATGAAAATATTTTTATTCAATTTTCTGCATCATCATTTTCCAAGAAAGACACAATAGGTGTGTAGTAACTAAAGTAGGATATAAAAATCCTCGATTGTAGTCAATCAAGAAAATGTGAGAAAACTGCATCAATCGTGGTTCTGTATATTGTTTTTCCTTCTCTAGATTCAGTATTCATTGTCAAATTCAGTGTCCATTTCAAGAATTCAATGAGTGGCTTTGCTTCTTCTGAAGCAAAATTAACATTAAAGTCTCTAGTTAGGATAATCGACTTTTAATCATCATCGGATTCATTACAGCAGTCTCTGATGTATACAGCCCTAAAACTGTATGGATAAAGATGATAAAAGCTGTGACAGAACTACCTGGTGATATATACTTTCACCTGGACTTGCTGCTAGTTTTGCTTTTTTTCTTTCACAAAACTCTTTTCCTCTTTTTGCATTTGTTTTAGGCTATCTGACCAGAATTTATTTTGATGCAATGGAAATAAAAATTAATAATATAAACTTAATGCATCACTAACAGAAGTCACAGTGTTTGTTTACAAGACGCTATACATAGCGATTCTGGAGCGAATGTTAGTGACATATACACAATGCCCCAGACACTCCCATAACGGGAAGAGCCATATAATGGTAATATTTTAGGTGCATTTATTCGTTGAAAACGGCACGTTTATTACATAAAAACTACAAAAATACGCCATACGAGTTCGTTACGAGAGTAGCAAGGATATCCACTTAATGTCACTTATACCTAAGTGCCTATCGTCCATAGCAGCAAGATATACTTAGCAATCCTTACCAATCGTCCAACTTTTTCACGGATATGACGCAAGTCATGTGGTGTACCCCCCCTCTTTTCCTCCCGCTCGCTATCTCCTTACCATGGCGACGTTTCCAGGGGATGGGGGGAATCATTACTTCCGTTCGCTTTTTCATTGTTACACAAAACTGGGTAAATTTCTAATTCACTCCCGTCTACAAAGAAGTTTCACTTCAAAAATATTTGCTTTCAAATATAATCTTAAGCATGGAGAAAATATGTTTTTCTGCACAAAAAGGTTTCAGTAACATTTCTGAATGGAGCTGCTTTTAAAAAAGAAAAGAAACTCATATTTGTAATAGTAAAAATACTTCTTAAGAATCATACAGTAATGCAACAAAATTATGCATTTGGTTGAGCAAAGGGGTTCAATTTGAAAGGAACTGTCATTAGAAAGGAAGATAAAATCTCGTGATTTAAAGACGAGCATAAAAAAGGTATATATTGGGTTGTTTGGAAAGTAATTTCGTTTTTTCCCGACAGAGGATTTAATTGTATTTTTTTGCACCCAACTTCACATTTAAGCCGCATAATTTTTATATGCTTTGAGAGCTCATATAGCAAGGCTTGCGTGTGAAAAATTCCAATTAATTCTAAGCAGTAGTTTTTGGTTGATGCCCTTTTAAATATGGAGAGCAATAAGCAGCATTTTTGACAAATCTTACTGTTTTACTACAGAAAGGGTAAAAATGCTGTTCAAGCCAGAAAGAAATTGACCGATGTGTATGGAGAAGGTGTGTTGACAGTACGCCAGTGCCAGAACTGGTTTGCTAAATTTCGATCCAGCAATTTTGATGTCGAAGATGCACCACGTTCGGGAAGGCCGGTTGAAGCTGATAAAGACGCGATAAAGGCATTAGTTGATGCAAACTGGCGAATAACAACACGTGAGATTGGATTGAGGTTAAATTTATCAAATTCAACAGTTTATGACCACTTGAAAGGTCTGGGATCATCCTCGAAGCTCGATGTATGGGTTCCCCATGTTCTCACAGAGAGAAATCTGTGTTGCCGCATTGACGTCTGCGATTCGCTTCTCAAACGTCACGAAAATGATCCATTTTTGAAGCGCATCATCACTGGGGACGAAAAATGGGTTGTATACAACAACGTCAAACGCAAGAGGTCATGGAGCAAAAAAGATGAACCGGCTCAAACCATTTCCAAAGCTGATGTTCACCAAAAAAAGGTGATGCTGTCTGTTTGGTGGGACATTAAAGGAATCGTTTTTTTTTTAGCTTTTACCGGATAACACAACGATTAATTCGTAAGTCTACTGTCATCAGCTGGACAAACTGAATGATGCACTTCAACAGAAAAGGTCAGAACTAATCAACAGGAAAGGTGTAGTGTTTCACCAAGACAACGCGAGACCTCACACAAGTTTGGTCACTCACCAAAAGCTTTTACAGCCTTGAATGGGATACACAACCACACCCACCATATTCTCCAGACCTGGCACCATCGGATTATTATTTGTTCCAGTCACTCCAAAAATTTTTAGACGGTAAAACCTTCACCTCAAATGAGGAGGTCAAAAACCACCTCGATCAGTTTTTTGCCAGCAAAGACCAAAAATTTTAAGAGCGTTGAATTATGCTACTACCAGAAAGATGGCAAAAGGTGTTGGACCAGAACGGCCAATATATAATTTAATAAAGTATTTGTTTATTAAACGAAAACTGTCTTTCATTTCCACAAAAAAAACGAAATTACTTTCCGAACAATCCAATAGTTAACAGTGCAGAGAGAAATTCTTCAAAGTGAAACATGTTTGTATACTTTTCTTCTCTTATTTCTACTGCTAATGATAGTTAATTTAACAATTATTTTTAAATTACTATCTTAACAAAATTGATCACTTATAAAATGTTATTTTATATATCAATATGCCCTGATCAAGAGAACTGCTCTCATTTTAACATACATGACACCCAGATTCCTGTTGCAAAAAATTAATATTTTTAAAAAAAACTTTGGTTGCCTTTTTAGTTTTAAAGCTCACCATGGAGGAGCTTAAAGCAAGATTTGTTAAATGCATCATTCATGAAATATTATTTCATATGTCAACACGGTCTGATTTTGTATTGAAAAGGCTTTGCAACTGAAAAATAAATTTTTTGCATCATTTGTGTTCCATCACCAGACTGTGAGTGAGTGATTTTGGGGTTTATTGGCGCAAGAGCCGACTTCGGCTATACTGCACCAAACATTTGTTTTAATATCTGTGGTCTAGACGGGAAGAGAAAGAAAGAATGAATTGAATGACAAGAAAGAGGGTCGAAAATAGAGAAGGATCACTACTGTACCCCGGGTTCGTGAAGCCCGTGTTTACCAAAGACAGTAAACCCCGTGGGAAAAGGAAAAGATCACTAGGGCACCTCGGGATTGTGACACCCGTACTCACCTAAAGAAGGAGAGCCCCCGAGGGGATCACCAGACTGTAAGCCATAACACAATTTTGCTGTGATAGGATTTATCAAAATAGCGCAGAACTTATATATTAGCATAACTGTGGCAAAATTTGCACCACATGAATCATACCATTTTTCATTAAAATATGACAAATTAGGGGTTTTTTCATCCAAATCATGTAGGAAGTTTTGTTTTGTTATCATGGCACGATTCACGTGGGACAAATTTAGCTGTGGTAACAGAAATACATAACTATCAAAATAACTAGGTACTCATGAGTTATCGCAACCAAATTGGCAACATTATGCGAAAATAAGAACATGGTTGCAAATTTAGCATGTGCGACACATGCGAACTCAAGGTTACCAACTTAGCAAGTTATTTTGTACATTGGCATTGTTGCGATATGACATAAGCTCCACTCCATCACACATAAAATGTATTTCATATATCAACATGGTCTAATATTGCAATGTAATTCTGTATTTGAAAAACATGCTAAACTGTGGGCACAGGATTTTCATTGTAACAGGCTTTTCACTTGAAAAAAATAGGAATGAAATATTAAATATAATTAAAATCATTCAGACCTCAATTAAAAAATAAAAAAAGTTTCCATTAAAACACTACATTGTGAAAACTGAGGTAAAATCTAGCCTGTGGCAACTTTACGAAAATCGTACAAGCTAAGCCAACTCACTTAATACAACAAGTTGGTTTTAAATGTTAATAACTTTTTTGTCTCTATTGGCACTTCGCAACAGATGTAGTATTGAAATGGGTGAAGATGAAATTAGCCCACTATTAATATTACACCAGTATATTTTAAGTTCGTGAAATTTACCATAATTTAGTTTGATTAAAGTGTTACCAAGATATAAAAACAGATGAAAGAGAAACGATTTAATTAACTCACATCAATTTCATTTTCACAATCCTCAGAATCGCTGTCTTCTAAATCTGAATAAACACTAGAATCACTATCTTCCTCTGATTTATTTGTAACTTTGGTAATCTCTTTCGCCATTTTCAAGAGAGTTTCAAATGGTTGATGCTGAAATTAGTAAAACAAAATCACATCCGTATTAAGGAGTTTCAATAACAACAGTATTTATTACGAACTGTCAGAAAATTTAAAATATTACTTTACAAAAAACATGAAAAACACATGGTAGACAACACTACAAAGTCAATACAGTTAGCAAAGTTAACAGTTAACTGTTTGCTACTTGATGCCTGAAAAAATTTTCCTGAAATAAGAAATTTTTCTTATGATTCATAATTACATGTAACTACTAAAAACATTCATAGATGCTTTTAAAACAAATTTTACATTTTTTCAATAAAATAAAAACAGTTATTTTTAAGATTGTTTTCTTAAGAAGGTAAAATAGTTCGAAGTGAAGCGAAAAGTTCTTATGCTCAACGGAATATTGCGTAAGAGTTTAAATCCCCCGTGAAGTTCTCTCATAGGCGCATCAGTATTCCACTTACCCTTGTCGAGTTAAGTAACGGAATATAATCTGATGTGAAAAGAATCCTATCAATTTTTATTCTCTTTCTGATCATCCGTCAATTATTATAAAACTGTGGTTATTGTGTATAACATAATTAAATCTTATGAGGGAAGTAGAAAAATTTAACGAATCAATCAACAAAGTTTTCGTTAGTTTTTGGTGAACTAATCATGCGCACAATTGAATATGGGACAACTACACACGTACCGGCATTTTTAACAAAACTATGGAAGTTAGTCACTGATGTTTCATGTGACGATTTAATTTCTTGGAGTCTAGTAAGTTTTATTATTTTATATTTATCTGTGTTGTATGTTTTGTCAAAAGTTTGTTTTCTAATAGTTAAAATGTAGCTTTTCTTCAAGATTTTGCAGTTTTTTAAATGAAAGTCGACAATTTTGTATCAAAAATAATTTCCCGATTTTATGGGGGGGGGGGGGAGAATTCAAGAAGCCTAATAAAAAAACCCTGTCTTTTAATTGTTGGCTCCCAGACACTTACAGAATTTTCATATAAGATTATTTTAATTTTCTGTTTTAAAAATCGTTTTTTGAAAACTGTTCAATAAAATTGATTTTATTATGAAACTGAAAATGCACTGCAGAAAAATTGTTATTATCAAACGATATGTTTCACAAAATAATATACATAACGAGTTTTCAAAAAAAAAAATCTGAAAATAATTACGTGAACAAAATTTTGTTTTAATAGGTAATGTCCATGAACTATATTAAAATTGTATGAAAAGAAGTAAAATGCTACTTCCTAAAAGTGAAATGAATTTATCATTTATTTCTTGTGCCATATGCCGGAAATCGTTGTTCTAGTTTTAAAATATCTGATGAAAAACACATGAAACGAGTGTGTTTTCCTATCATTCATTTTATAAGTTAAAAGAAAACGTTTTGCTTTTTTAGAGAATAACTTTGGTTTCTGTAAAATATTTTGCAGGGTTTTTTCCCCCCTCCTGTTTGGTTATTTGTTTTCCTTAATTTAAATGAAAAATGTGATTAAATTTTTGTATTTATTTCCTAAATTTTTATAAAGGCATTGAGTAATATGATTTACATGATTCCCTTACAGTTGATTTTGGTATATTGAAGTATATGCATAATTTTTGTTTCAATTATCCAAAAAGTTATGTGACCGAGTAATTCAGTAGAAGAATAAAAGAAAATTTAGTACTTGACTGTTAAAGTCATGACATGTAATTTTGGAGATCAATTTTGGCTTTATTTTATTTCTTTACCATGCCTTGGACCAAAACTTGTAGAAAGAACATCTAATTTTCTTAATTTTGTCATGAGCATCAATTTTTACATTGGGATGAGATATCAAGAAATTAAGAAAATCATTTTCAAAAAAAAAGTTGAGCCAAACTCTCTGATGACAACTAGCATCAAGAAAAAAGGGCAGAGCTCTAAGCTTTTTAACCAAATATGGTATTATATAGTAGTGTCACCGCAACCAAATTGGTACCATGGGAATTGGGGCATTTTTACCAGAATCTGGCTGATTAGTTTTTCTTTTTGTATGAAATACGTTAAATCTTTGTTTTGATATCGGTGCAATTCGCAAGGTGCCAGTTTTGCTGCAGTGTCTCTAATACAAATGTACCCGAATTAATGAATATGATTTTTTTCATGCTAAATTTCCTAAGGTCTATGGGTATATACGTATTATTGCAACAATCACCAATGTTCAAGATTACTCGCCAAGTTAGCAACCCCAATTTTGCATGTGTCGAATGCACTAAATTGGCAATTGTGCTTAGTTTCATATAATGTCGCCTATAGGTTGAAATAATACGCAAGTGCCAATCTATGTGTCCTACATATGAAAGTACAATTTCATTAAGATAATTTTTAAGCACATCAAAAATTATAGATAAACAAAAAAAATTGTGCAGATATATTCCTTGGTTGTGAACAGATTACATTCTAGCAGGTAAAAGGAGACTGTTATACAAATATTTAGTAAATAATTATTTGTTTGAAAACAACCATAATAAATATAATTTAACAGTTAAATTGCTTTTTTCAAAACTGAGAAGAGTGTAAAAACAAAATATATTTTGTCAATAAAATGGTTTAATATATAGATATTAATTAATATAATATTTTAGTAATATTAGCATAAATTCTGTACTTTTAATGCTTTTAAAGAAATTTTAAAAATTGGTATTTTTTTAATCTGGAGTAAAATTAGAAAGTTGCACGGCATCTGTATGTGTACATATATGAAGTTTTTTTTAAATTAATCAATGTTTTTTATCTATGTTTGGGTTTATCAAATCATTAATCCAATAACAATCACATAATTTTTGAGAAAATTCTATAAAAATAAGTGTATTTTAAAGTATAATGGATGAAAGCAAACTATTGACAGTTGCATAATAAATAGTCTATTTTTCCAAGGTTTTTTTTTTAAACTTTTTGTTCCATTTTTTTTTAACACTCCAGCATGGAAAATATCACAGGTATAAAAAAAATAGAGAGAAAATTCACCCATCATTTTGACCAGAGCAAGAAGAAAGAAGCTAAAGCTCTTGTGCTGTTGCATATTGTTTGTTAAATAAGTTCTCTCTATTACAAATATTCCAGTTCGTACTTTTTCAAATTTGTATTTAAAAATACTTCTGCCCGTCTCCCAAATTTTTATAAATTTTATAATCAGGTAGTATTTTCTGGAGAATCAATCGATTTAATATGCTTAGTGATCATTTCATTTAGAACTTCTTTAGCATTTTTTATAGTTAATTATTAGGTAAAAATTTTAAATATGCAATATCAGAAGAGTATTCATTATCTCATTCATGATGCAAAGCAAGCTTCTTTAATCACAATTTGCATGCAGTATATATTGTATGTAGTTAACGTTTTAATCCCAATTTTCCAGTTTAAATATTGTTCTCTTGCATGTGTATTTTTCATTTTGTGTAAGATAATTTCTTTTTTCTGTAAACTTTATGAAGAGAAACGTTTTTATAGATCTTTTTTTACTTTCTGGGAAATGAAATAATGCTTTTTTTCTTTGGTAAGTATAATAAATTTTATTACTTAGCTTATTCAATGTCTGAAAAAGGTATGTGCCATTTTTGCAAAAAATTTTCCTGTTCCATCTCTAATGTCAAATTGATTAACATGATGCTTTATTCTTTTTATTATATTTAAAACTCTAGGTTTTTTTTAAAATGTTCAATTAAGCCCATGACACATCTGTCAGCTGTAAATAAAAAAAAAACGAGCCTTACAGTAGTCACATATGATGTGTAACATCTGACATGTTATCGTGGTAAATACTCAATAGTGATTTTAATCCTGAAAAAATGCATCGGGTATGATTGGAAATTATTTTCTATCGAATAATTATATCTTTAATGAAAATTTTATTTAATTAACATAAGGAGTAATGCAGTTTTTTATCAAAAATATTTATTATTGTTCAATTTGGGGAAGAGCGGTGACAATAGATTTATGAAAACTAAAGTATGACACATATACTTGTGATTTGAAAGTATTTAAAAATCGTTGAAAACAGCGTCAATAACAGTACCACTGTTAGTTGTCAAAACATTTCGATTAGTGTTCATGTCGAGCTTGAGTTCATCTTTCAGAAAAGCTATGAGTGGCTCAGCTTCTGGCAAACTGAAGTTAACGTTAAAATCACCATTCAAAATCATGGGAAGCGAGTGAGTTTTTTTTAAAAAAAGAGCAGAACCACCTTCTGTATACGGTAAAAGTACAAAATGCAGGAAATCTTTACATTTTTTTTTAACTGTTTGATTCGGAGAAATGTATGCAACCACTGAAATGACTGTTTGTCCATTTTCAAATAAGCATTCTGCCACACATATGTCCCCAATATATTGACTAACAATACCCAGCCCACTTGTTTGACGATCAATAATGTCCATATATTACTTACTCGTATTTTTTTAAGAATCATGATCTTTGTCAGACGCTTAACAGTAAATATAGTTTACACATATATAAATATAACTTCAGATTTCATACACAACCAGCCCTGAAACTTTGACAATTGAGCGTAAGAATTGCAAGTTTATTCTGGATTAAGTCTAATATAATAAGACTTGCTGGTATGTGAGAAGTGAATTTAGATTCAAGTAAACGAAACCGAGTTTTTGAATTCCAATCTTTTCAAATGCTAAATTTAACAATATAAAACAAAAAGCTGGTGGCTTGATTGCTACTAAAGTTGGATCCTGATACGAGGGTAGCGAAGAGACACCATCAAGCGCATGTTTAAAAATTAGAAATATAAAATAAAATAAAAAATACCCGTTTACTTAATTAGTTAGTTTTTTTAATCGAGAAATCTTTTTTAATCACAATTAAAAAATTTATATTGACAGTGCGGCAGGAATTAACCTCAAAGTATGAAAAGGATTCGCACTAATTCCATGTTAATTACTTGTATTTTTTTAAGAATGATGAACTTTGTGAGACGCTTAACAAGAAATATAATTATTAATATACAGTTTACACATATATAAATATATCCTCAGAGATTTCACACACAACGAGCCCTGAGACTTTGACAATTGAGTGTAAGAATTGCAAGCTTATCCTGAATGAAGTCTAACAAGACTTGCTGGTATGAGCGAAGTGGATTTAAAGTCATGAAAACGAAATCGAGTTTTTGAATTCGAATCTTTTGAAATGCTACATTTAACGATATAAAAAAGCTGCCGTCTTAATGGTTACTAGAGTTGAACCTCGAAGCGAGGCTTGCGAAGAGACATCACCAAGCGCGCTTATTGGTCAAATCAAACAGCGCATGGTTCTCCGACTTCCTGTTACGCATTTCCGTCCCTTTTCACGAAATCACTCCAACAAATATCCAGCAACAGAGAGTAAAAATGTTACACATCAAAAAATATGCATTAATCTCTCCTCTCCCCCCCCCTCTTCCAAAAATAAAACAAAAAGGTTTAGTATAAGTATGTAAAAAAGTATGAATGGAAAATTTGATATATGGTCCAGAATTAATAAATCTGTAAAATCAAAATATTAAGTTTTAAAAAAAATTTTCTTTTAATACTGACCTCAGAATACATTTCATAAAAATATTGTTTAAAAATGCAGATAATTCATTTGTTTGTAATCTTTCAAAATACTCTTAACTTTTATTTTCATCAAATTTCTTTGCTAAATTAAGATAGAAAGATATGTTTTAATAATCGTCTGGAAAAAAAATCTTTTAATATTGGTTTGTAGAATCTTCACTGAATCATTTTTGCAATTCATTCACATCTGAGAGAATATTCAACTCAATTGTGGGAAAGTAACTTCAATATTCAACCCTAGTCTGTAAGGAATCCATATGAATATTTTAGTTCTAGTTAAATATTTAACTAAATATTTTTGTGATAGAGAAAATAAATAAATATTTTATAAAAAAATTCATATGTATGATATTGATTTTGAACTTAAATTGAGACTTAAATGAAAATGTTTTTAAAAAATAATTTTGGTGATTAATTTCATAAAAAATAAATTAATTGCAAAGCCAAATATTTATTATAAAATTTAAATTCTACAAAAAATTATCTTCCACTTTGAAGTATTTATTGATACACAGTAAATTAATGATTCATAAATGGCTATTAGAGCTTCTGTTTAAAACAGATCTCGTAAAAAAAATTAGAAGCAGTAATTAAGAAATAGAGCACCATTAAAACAGCAGCATTTATTGAAGTTAATAAATCATAATAAAAAAAGATTAATGTGCTTTTTTCCCCTCCTACTTATTTGTAGATAACTTCTTCATATTAGTGTTAAGTTTAGTAAATATGAGGGCACACACACAGAGAGACATAGATCTAAAGGCAGGGAATTTGCAAAAACAGCTGGAATGAGTTATAACTAATTTGTACTTAGCTTACAACTGAAAGTATCATGAACATGTATTCAACTTTTTATTTTTCTGATTCCCTTTCTTATGATATGTAGATTTTTGTTTTTATTGTAGTACTTAAGTTTTGTATATTTAGAAATCAAATTCTTCATACTCTATTTTCTCTTCTTTTCAACCCGGAGATTAAGGCAAATTTAGGGGGTAACTCTTAACTATAGTAAACTCTTAGTTTACTAGAACTAAGTGTTTGCTAGTATATTGCTGTAGCCACATTTAACTTTAACCTATACTGTCTTGTTATACTTCTATTTATTAAGTTTTAAGTTAGATTTATGGCAGTTTAGTATATAATTAATGAGATACATATGTTCACCCTATTCTGTTTTTACACATCTTATTTTGATTTAACACGATCGACACAAATTTTGATATTTTGCTTACTTCTGTTTTTGTAATTGCGACATTGGAGACGAGAATTGCGACTTCCATTTGTGAAAATTCCTCCAGTTTAGAATATTCTCTTAATTTTCTCCGTATTTTGGGTTAGGTGTCTGAAATCAAAAGTACCGTTTAGATCATAGGTTCCCAACCTTTTTTGAACTGGCGCCCCCTTTTTAGTGAATATTTTGATACCGCCCCCTTTTCCAGTGAATATTTTGATTCCGCCCTCTTCCAATGTAGAGAAATAAGAGTGTACATAATACATGGTGCAAACAAGATTTAAATTTTAAAAAATATTCTATTACTAATAGAAAATATTTCTTAATTTAATTTTTTTCTAAGCCCCAACTTTTTTTACTTGCTAATCTGAAACAGCCATTGCCACAAATTTATTTAAATATGTAATATTATATATTTTAGTCAGGAGGATATATCGTTGCTTGACAGGATATTGTTGGATATTTGATAGGATATCGCTGTTTTGTAAATTGACAGTTTCAGCCTTTAAAGAATCACACGTTAATTCCTGGACAACATATTTAATTATGTTTCTTGGATAATATACGTAATGAAATGCAGTGGACGAAACATTTTTCCTGCTGCTCACAAAGACAATACGTGCAATATAGAAATTAAAATGCACTATATCATTCAATTTAATGTAGGTCTGAATGTAATGTAATCTTTAAGTTTTTCATCCACTTCCCGAACTACCGAAATATGTGAATTTTCTCACATGTGATATAGAAATAATTTAAATACATACAATCAACATAAGGTAAGCAGTATTAAAGTTTACTTTTTTTGGTACATAATGAGGGTGTTTATTTTTTTTAGTCTTTTTTTAGACTATATTTGAATAAACTGCCCAAGTCCCTCTGTGCCATCTCAACACCCCCTATTTTCTCTGTGTCTTTTACTGCCCCCTGAAAGCCTCAAACGCCCACAAGGGGGCGTTATCGCCCACGTTGAGAACCTATAGTTTAGATGTTTATAAGATTTAATAGAAATTAAAATAAAATTCATGCGTTATACATCGTTACATGAAGCACATTGCGACAATTGCTTCAATGTGAATTAAACGTTTCAGACATATCAAAACAAGTTTTCTTAAAAAAAAATTTTTAAAAACTATTTAAACAGTTTCCTTTCATTGCGAAGAACGATGAGAACGAGCGAGCTAACTATTAAATTGTTTTAATCTGTATTCGTTCTTAAGTTCACTAAAACGAGAACAACAGAGTGGGTCCCTATGTTCCAAGAAACATAGGATCCTAATTTTGTTCAAGAGATTGCAGAATTTCACCAATGGTGCACTAAGACGTTAGCCTAGGTCAGGGGTCGACAACCTGCGGCTCGCGAGCCACATGCGGCTCTTTAGATGTGAAGCTGCGGCTCTTTTGTTTTATACGCAAGAATTATTTATTTTATCAAAAAAAAACATTTAAAAATCGTTCTGAATCGATTAACGAGGATTAGGTACCGTTTCTATCTCTCATCCACTTGTGCTCGCTTTTCACCGCACCCCTCCCCCGTGACTCACTTCGTCACTGTTGTCAGTCCGTTGGAAGATTCTATGTAGGTTTTAATTCGCTTTCGATTCAAGACAATTTGGCGTTTACACCAGTGCTTTGGTTGTGACGTATAGTTTGTTGTTTCAAGTAGAAGAGCTAGAAGCGAATTATCTTCTCAAATATATGCATATAAAAAAACCGATGTAAAGGTAGGTAACATAATATGTATTATATTTTTAATAATACATATTTTTTTTTCCAAATAAGATACCTACTTTTTTGAAGTCAATAAGAATTGTCAAAAAAGTACTATTGTTGGATATTACCACGAAAATGTTTTTATTAAAATATATATTTTATATGTAAATTACCTATTTTATTATTTATTTATTTTATAGCTTTTATTGTTTAAAAATTAGCTTTAAAGTAATAATCTATATATATAAAGGAGAAAAGCGACTCACTCACTTACTGACTGACTAATCACAATATCTCCGGAACTATTCAACCTACAGATTTGAAATTTGGTAGGCATGTTCCTTTTATGGAGTAGAGATCAGCTAAGAACGGATTTTGCGAAATTCGAATCGCAAGGGGCATTACGGGGGTTAAGGGGCGTTATAAATAATTGTTTCCATTTTTAAACTACTCGACGTACAATCTTGAAATTAGGTAAACAGATTCCTTTCATAGAGTAGAGATCTCCTACAAAATGAGTTCGGTGAAAATTGACCCCCAAGTGACGTTGCGGGGGCTTAGGGGCCGTTATAGATAATTATTTCCATTTTTAAGCTATGAGACGCAAAGTCTTTATATTTGATAAATATATTCTTTTCATAGAGTAGATATCAGCTACAAGAGGGGTTTTCGGAAAATAGCCCCCCAAGTGGCGTTGTGGGGGATTAAGGGGCGTGATAGATAAATATTTTCCTTTTTAAACTACTTGATCTACCAGCTTGGAAATTGGTAGGCATGTTTCTTTCATGTAGTAAATATCCGTTACAAAATGGGTTTGGGGAAAATTGACCACAAGGGGTGTTGCGGGGGGGGGGGTTAAGGGGAGATATAAATAATTATCTATATATATAAAGGAGAAAAGCGACTCACTGACTGACTAATCACGATATCTCCGGAACTATTCAACCTACAGATTTGAAATTTGGTAGGCATGTTCCTTTCATGGAGTAGATATCCGCTAAGATCGGATTTTTTGCGAAATTCGAAACGCAAGGGGTTGAGGGGCGTTATAATTGTTTCCATTTTTAAACTACTCAACGTACAATCTTGAAATTGGGTAAGCAGATTCCTTTCATAGAGTAGAGATCCGCTACAAAATGAGTTTGGTGAAAATCGACCCCCAAGTGACATTGCGGGGGCTTAGGGGGGCGTTATAGATAATTATTTCCATTTTTAAACTATTAGATGCACAGTCTTTAAAATTGAGAAATAGATTCTTTTCATAGAGTAGAGATCAGATACAAGATGTTTTTGGGGAAAGTAACCCCCCAAGTGGCGTTGCTGGGGGAGGGGGGGTTAAGGGCGTAATAGATAAATATTTTCGTTTTTAAACTACTTGAACAACCTGCTTGAAAATTGGTAGACATGTTTCTTTCATGGAGTAAATATCCGCTACAAAATGGGTTTTGGGGGAAATGATCCCCAAGGGGTGTTTCAGGGGGTTAAGGGGAGATATAAATAATTATTCCGATTTTTAAACTATTAGACGCACAGTGTTGAAATTTGGTAAGCAGATTCCTCTCATAGAATATAGCTACGCCACAAAATGCGTTTCATGAAAATCGACCACTAAGTGGCGTCTAGGAACGTAAGGGGCGCATATTTTTCAATACAATCGAATTCTTAATGCTAGGACTTAAATATCAAAATTTTATACATATATATAACCAACAAAAATTAATAAAACATCATGAAATACCCAGCGAAGCGGGCGGGTAACAGCTAGTTATAAGTATAAGTACCAATAAATTGTTATTTAATAAACCTATTTTCGAACTCTGAGGATCAAAGTAGGTAGGTATTTGTTAGATTGTTTATATGTTTGGCAATTTTCATTGATTTCGGCATAACTGGGCATAACACCTTTACTCGTAAACCAATTATCTAATATTTGCCAAAATTTTTTTAAAAAAATGTGCAGACTGCACCGCGATAAACACGTTTTGACAAGTCTGTCCATTTGGTGATCACCGCACACGGGAGGCGACCACAAATGCGACGAAACTTATACTTAAAGTCAATCAGTATGGAAGAGAGTGAGACAAACAGTGTTTCGTGTCTAAATTATTTATTTTAATAATTAAATCATTATAGAATTATTTATTTTATTTGGGTAAGTTTTTTTAATTGGGGAATATTTTTGTAAATTTTTTTTTGGATAAATTATATTTCATTATGCCCAGCTTTTCGTATGTATTTACGTAGATATACGTTGACATAGTAAATAATTGCAAAACTTGTCATCTGCTGTTTTGGATACCTAAATAATAATTTTGAAAATTCTTTATTACAACTTCACAAACAAGGCAGCTACGAAAAAAAAAAAGAGAGAGAACTGAAGAAGAACATCGAGAATTCAATCGGGGATTGGACGGAGTTGTTCGCTTCCATATGCAACTCAGATGGTTTTCCGACTTGTCTCATTTGCCACGAAAAACTCGCACACAATAAGAAATAAAATTTTGAGAGACACTTCACTACAAAACATACTCAGTAAGCTGACGACGCGCTTCAAAAACTAAAACAGCAATCAAGTTCCATGTTAACTAACTGGACGCAATCTACAAGTAATGTTAATCTGGCAAGCTTTACTGTATCACTAGAAATTGCAAAAAAAGGCAAACCATTCACAGATGGTGTGAGTATGTCAAAGATTGCTTCATACATGTATCTGAAGAACTGTTTCGTAATTTCAAAAACAAATCAGAAATCTTGAAAAAAAATCAAATATTTGCCAGTATTCGCTAAATCAGTACAAGATAGAATAGTTAAAATATCTTCAAAAGTAGCATATTCGCAGGTGGAAGATATTCAACTTTCTTCTGCCTTATCACTTGCTATAGATGAGTCTTTTGAGACAAAAAAGACACGGCACAAGTTGTCCTTTTTGTCAGGTATATGTGTTTCCAAGTCCAAAAGAAGAACTTTTAGATTTGCTGCCGCTCTTGGAACGAACTAGAGGGGAATATCTAACGATTGCCGTGCAAAAACGACTTGAAGACAATAAGATCGATTTAAATAAAATCGTTTCAATAGCAACTGATGAAGCCAGAAGTATGACAGGAAAAAATAAAGTGGCAACAACGATTCTTCAGAGCAAAATAAACAACGGAATTCTTA
Source organism: Trichonephila clavata (assembly GCA_019973975.1). NCBI lineage: Eukaryota > Metazoa > Arthropoda > Arachnida > Araneae > Nephilidae > Trichonephila > Trichonephila clavata. The sequence continues at coordinate 96,206 of BMAO01019285.1, forward strand.
CGTTTCACTGCATAATACACGAAGAAGCGCTTTGTGCCCAAACATTTCCGGCCGAAAAAGTTGAGGCCATGAATTTGGTAATAAAGATTATTAACAGCATCTTATCAAAAACCCTCTATCATCGTCAGTTTAAAGAATTCTTAAACGAATTGGAGACTCAGTATTTCGACTTACTTCTTCACAATTAAGTGCGATGGCTTTCCAAAGGTAAGGGTGTTGAAATGTTTTGCTTTGTGCTCGAATGAAATAAATGTATTCCTCAAGGAAAAAGGCATTAATTAACCTAAATTAGAGAACGACAAATGGTTGCAAAAATTTTACTTTATGGTGGATATCACAACGAAATTAAATGAGCTGAATCTAAAACTGAGAGGAAAGGGAAACCCAGCCTATGTTTTGGTAGAAAAATTGTGCTTTGTTTCAAAGAAAAATTGGTTCTTTTTACAGAAGATATTCACAGAGTGGTAAATTACACTGATAGCCACCGTAAATGCAACACCCTGAAGAAAGCACGCAGATAACATGAAATTTACAACATGCATTAGCGGAGGTGAGATATGCAAATGATTAAAATTTCAGCACAGATACACATCACGCACGCCTGTGGCGCCACCTCAAAGCCCTATTTAAGGCTTGGAGATTTCGACAATTTCAAGTTCGGCAATTGTGTTTTTCTTGTAGTTTTTTCAAAAAATGATGTCTCATAGAAAACAGCAATCAGCTTTTGATCGAGTTCGACAAAGGAAGGATAGTGGCCTACCGAGATTGTGGATTATCTTTCAGGGAAATCGGTAGTCGTGTTGGACGAAACCAAACAACTGTAATGTGGATATGTGACCGTTGGATGCAGGAGGGTACGACGGACCGACGTAGTCGATCGCATCCACCTCAGTGCACCTTCACGTGAGGACAGGCAAATTGTGCGCATTGCAGGGACGGATCGCTCAGTCACATCACGAACCATAGCACAGCACGTTGAGGCTGTAACGCATCATTCAGTGTCTGCGCGTACCATTCGACGTCGTTTACAGCAGAGTGGTCTGTCCGCAAGACGTCCATTGCTTGGTCTACTCTTGACGCAGAACCTCAGAAGCCTCCGCCACCAATGGTGTGATGAAAGAAGGATGTGGGTGGCAGTATGGAAAGAAGTTGTCTTTACTGACGGGGTCACGCATTTGTCTGCAACACCACGATGGTCGGATTCGAGTCTGGAGACACCATGGAGAGAGGATGCTGAACAGTTGCGTTATGCACCTTCACATTGGTCCTGTACCGTGTATTATGGTATAGGGTGGTATTGGATATCACTCTCGCACTCCTAGTACGCATTGCCGGTACTTTAAACAGCCAGTGCTACATCTCCGAGGTGTTGGAGCCAGTTGTCCTTCCTTACCTTCAGGGCTTGGCCACAGCCATATTTCAACAGGATAATGCGCGACTACACGGGGCACGCATTCGTCAATCACCAGATTGAATTGCTTCCCTGGCCGGCCCGCTCTCCGGATCTAATTCGCCGATAGAAAACGTGGTCCATGTTTGCTCAACGATTGACCCAGATTACACACCCAGCTGCCACACCAGATCAACGTTGGCAACGTGTGAAAGCTGCTTGGTCTGCTGTACCCCAAGAACACATCCAAAGTCTCTTTGAATCAATGCTGAGGAGTGTGGCAGCGGTGATCTCCAACAATAGCGACTACTCTGGCTACTGATTCTGGCAGGAACTACTCTTCACAGAAGTCTACAAATTTAATCATTTGATACTTGGTCAACATGTTAACTACAAAATTAATTTTGTGTTATCTCTTGTCTTTCTTGGTGTTGCATTTACGGTGGCCAGCAGTGTACTTCATTTTCAATTTCTAAAGCAATATCGTGATAAAACCAGTGCAAATGTTGACACGAATTACTTCAGCACAGTTATAAAAAAATTTAAAGATGAATTTGCTGATAGATTGGTGCAATTCAAAACCAACAAAACAACTCTAGCATTCATAGTAAATTCGCTCAACACAAATAGTAATGAAATCCACATTAAGACATTTGAAATTGATATTGGATCTCTAGAAATACAATTGATCGATTTAAAAAGCAAAGCTTTGTGGAGTGGAAAATTTACAGAGTTGAAAAGAATTTACAAGTTGGAGGTCCAGAAATGTATGTACGCAACGCAACAAAAGTGGACAGCTTTAAAAGAAATGCCGTGAGTTGAGGCACTTATATTCGACGCATGGAATAGTTTTCCAGATTGCTACAGTGAGGTGAAGAAGTTAGCATTTAGAGTGCTGACTATCTTCGGATCGACATATTCGTGCAAGCAAGCGTTCTCTTGCGTGAATATAATTAAAAGTCAAGTAATAACCCAACTAACAAATTAAAATTTAGAGTCCTGTTTGAAAGTTAAAACAAGTTATGAGCCAAATTTATTCAAACTTTCTAAGGCCATGCAAAGCCAACGCTCCCATTGAATTTGTTTGCTCAAATGTAAGTTGTTGTTTTTTTTAAAAATTTTTAAGTACGTTACATCGTTTAGTAAAGTTTAAATTTTCTATTTTAATAACCATGCAAAGCCATCGCTCCCGTTGAATTTGTTTGCTCAATTTTTGTAAGTAAATGTTTAATTGTTTTAATTTTTTACTTAAATAATAAGTAATTATCTAATAATGCCATATGTATTATCTAATTTGTTGTGAAAAACACTACTGACATATGAGTAAATAGATATTTTTTCTTATGAATAGATAGATTAGTTTTTTTATCAAAAAACTTTACTTATAGAAGTACTATTTATTGTTGTCAAGAAAAAATTTTGTGGCTCTTTAAAAACTTTGAAATTTTGTAAATTGTAATTTTTGACTCTTTCGACTCAAAAGGTTGCCGACCATTGGCCTAGGTGTGTAAGTTATACCTATAAGATTTCAGTTTGACGCAAATGTATGCGTTTATTGTCAACAAGTGACGGCGACTAAAATCTTTTTGTGCGTAACTTATTATTTTAACTGGTGTTTGAGTTCAAATGATAATTTACTTTGCAATGAAATAAAATGTTTAAGATCATAAAATAAAAACTCATGGTTTATTATACTTTCTCTGGTTTCTGAGGACTGGGACCAACCTTTTATTTTTATTAATTCAATTTTTAATTTTATTTTTTTACGCGTATTCTTCAGGAACGTATCTATCGGGTAAAAACAGAATCAGGTGTATATCGTATTTGTTACGATTTGTGAATTTTTTTCATTGTTTTTCACGGATAAACTATGATTGAGAGTATTTTTTTTTATGGTATTGGAATATATATATAAATACGATCAAATATCAATCTGATGTAGCGAAACAGCCAAAACTTAAAAGTTAATATTCAGTCTTGTGAATCAATCCATTCAAGTTCATTTACGTGGTTAAACGTTTATTGCATACCTTTCAATCTTTTGCCGCCCATTTTTTTTTTTTTTTAGTAACAGGAAGATGAGTGTCTTTTGTTCTGATAAAACTTCACGTGTGGAGGCATTTTGCCAGAAGACCTGTTGTTTGCTTTCTACCGTATCATTTTAACTCGGCATTTAATCTATAATTTTTTTAAAAATGAATGGACAACGCTTGAATACATAGTTAAATCCAATGGTACAAGACTATCTTGAAATATCCCTTGAATTCTGTGCCGGTTTATCTATTGGGCGCTTGTGCGGGCGCCTAGAGGGACCGGATAAGCTGGCTTAACCAGATTTTCTGGTAAAAAATTTCGATCCGCCAGTGCCAAGGGAGACCGAAATGAGTTTAAATCAGCACTGCTTGAATTAATCAGAAAATAAGATTCCAGTATTGTTTAAAGCAATAAAGACAAAAATAGCCAAGTCTTCCATAAGCATGATATTTAAGCGTCAAATTCTTCTTAAACAACTTGAATAACGTTAGAAATGACAGTTTTCTTTGTAATTAATGTAAAATTCTATGAATTTTAAAAAATGCTTACGATTGAATTGAGAAAATGAGTATTTTTCAGAATCTCATTGAATACCTTTACTAGTCTTGAATTGGTCAACGCTGTGAGAAAGTTATTCTGGCTTTTGACAAGAGATCGCATAAACGTGATTGTAGTTTGTGTACTCTATTATAAGATGACGAATATATAATAATGAAATGAAAAATATGATAACTTCACCTAGTCTTGAGGCTCCATTACTTCTCTTAACATCCTTGAAATTAACCATTTTCGTCCTTTGTAGAAAACATTATTTGTTTCTTTGAAAATTCAAAAGAAAAATAAATTTTAAATTGGAGATAAGTTATTTCAACTTTCTGTCGCTTGTCTTGAAATAAGTTAATGGACTGTCATAGTATTGTTTTATTTGCATCCAGTTCTTAATGCTTTCTTTATATATGATGATACATACAAATATAAAAACATGCTGTGGATAAGTGAAAATTATGAAACTTTTGCAAAAAGCATTTGGAAAACTTAGCTGCAAGCTCTTCATCATGAAAGAATGCATAGGATTAATCACTGGCGTAGCTAATACTGAGCGGACCCTGTATCAAAACTCCTTGGGGGTTCTTTTTTTTTCGTGGGGGAGGGGGCTTAACATTTTGTAGTTTTTCGCTTATGCATTTTGGGGCCCCTTATCATTGATACGGCGGTAGCTTCGCCCCTGGGAATAATGTAGCTCTTAAAAAGAACGCTGAAAGTCTCCCTTTCCCCCCACTCAATGACTGTAAAAGAATTTATGCTGTATTAATTTTTCAAGTATTTGACTTCAGTTTTTTGAAATATGCGGGATCTGTCAAAATAGATCGAATGTTAATCAGGAGAAAACAATTTAAACCGAAAATAGAATTTTATGCATGTCGTTGGGGATGAAGTTGGAGCACCTCGCTCTATCAGGCTCTAATCTCCCTTCTGTAGATTTTAAATAACTGGAGAAAGTTTCTTTAATGTCCCAGATAATTTTAAATCAAAGTTTGGATGCTTAAAGAATTTTTTTTTTTTACTTTTGTTTTTGAAAAAGAGCATGTTTTCGAAAAAGTTACATTGAAATTTAATTTTTAAAAAGCTTTTGAAAACAAGAAAAAAAGATGAATTAAATTGATTAGGATGGTGGGCGGGGGAATTCTAGCCAAGCCAATCCGGAAGCACCAAAAAGGAGTTGAAAATTGATAAAATGGTAATTTAAGATGAGATATAGTGCTGATGAAAAAAATCTTGATTAGGTGTCAAAGATGACACCGATTATACGTATGTTTTATTGTTAGTTTCAGAAGGTTTTGCATTAAATTTCTTTTCAGGAGGCGTTTAGTTATTCGAAATTTTTACGAAGGTTTATGGAACTTATGCTTCTTTGAAATTATCTTTGTTAAAATTTGTAGTTTTTCCAATTTTTATCGGAGAATAAAGCTAATCAATATTTTTTTTTAAAATCATTGTATCATTGGCGAAGATCTTTAAGAAAAGTGTTGCAGATTGCTTTAATCTTTCACAAACATGTTCAAATTCAAAATTTCTGTTTATCGTTTTATCTACAACTATTTTACTTGTATCAGCAATTTAAAAATGGAAAAACTAAACTCGGTATACAAGAAATGTTGATCAAGACATAATTTAGAGATAGTGTCAATTAGCTGTATAATTTAAATTATTCCTAGTATTTTTTTAAAAACTCGTAGACATTTATATTTCTTCATAAGTAAATTTCGGTATCACCTTTGTAGTTCGATGCTAAAATCTACTTATAAGTTTATTTTCGCCCTAATCATAAACGAAAAGATCCATACTCAAATTAATTTTTTCAGTTACCACTAAACTAATAAAAATATTATAGTTTTTACACATGCAATCAATTTCCATTCTTGGAAGTCTTTAAATTTCAAAGGGTTTGTATCCAACTACTTGCAACAACTTTTTTTTTTTTAAATATGGGGATTTTGTTGTTGTTGTTGTTGTTTTTAGATTTGTTTAGTACATTTTATGAAAAATATGCTAAAGTAAGAAGAAAAAAAGAAATTATTATTACCAAAATGGGTAAAAAAGTAACATAAACGCGGCCCATTCTGTTCCAAAAGTTTATGAACTTATTTTCAATTTTTCATTTCTGATGCGTTGCTATGTTATTCATTTTTGAAATGACCTTCAGGATAAGAGATATTTTAATTTTTACAAAAACTAGAGCATTTTATCTTATTATATGAAATTGCTTTAAAGAACAATGATTATATTCTCATAACGGACTGTAAATTTTGTAATAAAACAGTGATTGATACATCAGAAGGTTAAAACACTTCTATTATTATACAGAACAGACACAAAAAATTTCAGTTATTATTTTCTAAACTTTTTGAAAAATTACTGGCCCCGTTTGAGCATTTTCAAAAAAATAAACAAATTTCGAGTAAAACGCGTTTTAAAGTATGACATCTTGCTTTAAGTAATGGCATATGCTCTTACTAAAACATCTGCTGTAGTTTTCGTTCTAGTGAACGGAAAATAATGAACTTGGTATTTTTATTAAGCGAAAAAGATGGCCTCTAAAATAAAATCTTTAAAAAAAATTGTCATTTTTGGCAAAATTCACAATTTTAGGGTAGTCGGATACCTTAATAACTTCGCAGTTTTTCACTTAAAAGACGGGTAGACCTCTCAAAATAAAATATGAGGCTATACAAATTACTGGGATTATATTCGCTTTAATTTCTCAAAGTGGTAAAAATATTAAAATATTTTTAAAGAAATCCACAATTACAGGATGAAACGGTTCTACACAATTCAATTTCTGATACTGTACGAGCTGGTATTGCTATTATTACAACATCGCAGGTCTTACTCATTTGCTGTAATGTTATAGGAATCGGATATTGTTTTAATGAAATCTTTTTGCACAAAAGGGAAAAAAATTAGTTTAGGTCATGCTCGTAACATTTTGAGGATAACTCTTTACGAACTAAAGCATTTTCAGTGAAAAATACGAATATTTGTGTTGTTTGTCTGTGCTAATATTTCTTGTAATCCAAAATGCTTGAACTAAGATACTATCCGTAGAAGAACTAAAAAGAGCAAAAACCGAAATTCATGCGGGTGACTCAAAGGATTGTGAAAAATACGTGACACTTTCATTGGATAATGAAATGATCTTGGAACGCGCGTTTTGTCGCACTCTCTCAATGTGTAGAAGGAAAAATTCTTAGCACACGTGGCCGTACATGCGTTCCTCCGTTTTAAAAACCTGTTGATAAAAAAAAAGTGTTTTTCTTCTGTGCTCCGTTGCACAGACGGGGACAAGGATGTCTGTCTTCAGCAATGAAATAGGTTAATTGGAACGCTTTCGTGTTCGGGAGTTCCTTTGAACAAAAGCATAAAAAACGTGTTATTTATATAGGAAGCCCATTACTCCCAGTGTAAGTAATCGGTAACTGTTTACTCAGGTGGTGCATTTGCCTAATTCGTCTTTCTATGCGTGTAACAAAGTAGTCAGTGTTGTAGTTGCACTTAGTATTGTTTCCCTGTTTATAGTTGGATGAAGGTAACGAAAATGTCCACAGAAAAGAGAAAAGGCTGTGTTTTCTATCCCCCTCCCTCTCTCAATCTATGGAAAAGTGTTTGTATCATACAACTGTTGCCTTTGTTTACTTTTTTTACACATTGTATCCATCAATATATATTTGTATCCCTAAATAGTTCCCAAGCATTTTATATATAGAAGATATACTATTGAGTTGGCAGGTGTTTTATGTCGAATTGTGCACAATTAATCCGCATTGATAGATTTATTTTCTGCTATATGGCAGTTTCCTTGCATTTTTTATTGCATGTATATTCATGCAATAGGTCTTTCTATATCCCCAGTAATATATATTATATATATAAGCATTGGATAGTGTAGCCAAAATAACGAACCTCATAACTTCCTGTATGTCCTCTTTTTAAAAATGTTTATTTTTTAAACTCATGTTTAGAATGAATAATTATATTTAATTATTATACTATTAAAAGTAATACATAGCAAGTATATGTATATTTATTTTAAGAATAGCAGTGTCATTGTCTTTCTCTTTTCAGAATAAATTCATTAATTAGTTTAAATACTTCAGATTTTGTTTTGCGTAAGGATTATAGCTTAGGATCCGCTACAATTTATACGGAAAGTAAATAAGATCTGACTTTTCCAATTGAGAGAATCTTATTTTATGAAAAGTTATAGGAAATCTAATTTTATCAAGCAACATTGGCGCACATAGAAATTTTTCGGGGAGAGGTGAGGTCGAGAGTGTCAGAAGACCACCATTCTCGTATCATACCTCAATGCGACGACAAACATATTCTTTGATTTTATCGATTGTCGGGAACAAAAAACAGTAAAAAAAGAATTATTGGATAAATAATTAGCATTAATTAATAAAATAAATTTGTAATAACAAATGTTTAGTTAAAATATGCACTATATGCATAGGATCAGTAGCGCACACAAAAATTTTTTCAAGGGGGGAGTCCATGGTCGAAAGTTCCCCAACTCGTATCATATCTCAAGACAACACCCATTGATTCGTCTCATTTTGTTAACAAAAAAACAGTAAAAAAATAAATTATTGAATTAATGATTAGCATTGATTAATAGAATAAATTGTTAATTACTAGTACTTAATTAAATTGTACGTTATATATAAATAGGATTATTAATCGAAAAAAACTCAAGGGCTTTGGGGGTGTCCAGACCTTGTGCACGCCACTGCATATAAGATTATAATCAATCAAAAAGTCTAGGGTGAGGGGGGTCCAGACTTCTGGACACTCCCCCCCCCCCGTATACGCCACTGTCCAGCAACATTTTCTTCTTGATTAGTATGATAAATATTACCACAAATTGTTCTTTGCAGCTCAAATTAAGCTTAATAATGCTGCATTAATATATGAGCATTAATATATTCTTAAACAAGCTGCACTCTATTTCACACATTAAAAAATTCTTGTGACAGACAAACTGAAGACTTATTTCAGTTACATTATGCTAAAATTTAAAATATTTTTGTGTCAAATCTGTGTTTGTTTTTAATTATTCTTAAGAGTATTTTTGTAGTAATGAAAACTTTGTTTTACAGGAATACGCTAATGAGCAAATGAATTTTTGAAAAAAGCCGTGAAAGTGCCGTATAATTTAATTTAAATTTTTCGTTCTCAATTTTAAGAAAATCTTTTGAACTTATTTGATTCAAAATCAATGACTGCTTTGAATTTTTACTACGTTGCACGTTTTTCCTTCATGGGATTGTTGTTTTGAGGAGACAACCTCCCCTGGGGCTGGAATCTCTTGCTTTTTAAGTGCGTAAGCCTATTGACGCAAAAGACAGGTTCGAGAATAGAGAAAAGGGAGGAAAGCAGTAAGTGTCGCAACGGGGTGTGCGAGCATTTGGGTTTGGAAATCCCGCCTTTTTGAGCCTGGGACTGTGAGAGAATCTTCACACCGACCGCTCTTTCGCAAATAATAAATTGATCTTGATTAGGACATCTCGACCGTGAAATAAAACTATTTTCAAGTGACGTTATAAAAGATCATAAAACTGTTATAAAATAAAATTGTTGATTTCTGATCTCTGATCATATCATGCCATTTTTTACAACTAGGATTGTGTGCAGCTATTTCGTTTATTAAATCTTGTCGTTTTTGACCGATACCATTCTTAAAGAATCTAATGTTTGTTTATTTTCGGTGTCAGCGTCATCATCATGTCTGCATTAATTTATGATTGTCAAGTGATATCAGATCGCTTTGCAGTTACAGAAAATTGGGCTTTTTGCTCTTAACCTTTAATAAATATTTGTTGTATATTTCTATATTAACAAAAGTTTCAAAATTGTTAATTTGCATTTCTGTCTAAAATTTCTTCAAGTTCGTTCTCTGTTCTTGAGTTATTTCTAAATAGATCTATAGTTTGAAAACAGGTGTTCGTGAAATATGTTTATGGGAATGAAGACTTTTCTGTATCTTGTAATCCAGTTTCAATGTTTTGGCTGCTAAAAATGAGTATGGTATGAGGTCCCTTTCAAAACATTTTTTGAAAAAGGCTTTAAAACTATTTATTATCTTAAAACATTTCAAATTATTTGGTTATTGACCTAACTCTTTTAAAAGTTATATGAATGAGAAGTAAAACACATAATTGATTTTTAAGCCTAATTTTTAAAGAAAATCTATTTTTTTATAATGAATATTCTCCCTTCCGCCTTCCCATTAAAAATTTTAACTCATAATGGATAATATATTAAATAGACTTATCGTATTTATACTTAAATCTAAACCGTACTTTTTTCCCAATGTTAATGCTCCTGAAAATCGGGTGTGATTTAGAATCGAAGGCGAAAAAATTCGTTGGACGAGACAATTGGTGCAATTTTTGGTTCATGTATGTATTTAAAAGTTTATATAATACTGATCAAATAACTAATTATTTACTTATTCGTTCTCATTTTTAATTTATTTCAATTTCGTAAAACTGGATTTTTTATCGAGATAAATCATTTTGCACTACTTTTCTTTCACAAAAACGTGTGAAGAATTTAAGGCACGGCTTAGATTTGAATAATACGGTATATTAATTTATAAGAATCATACTTGGAGGCTCCTATATAAAACCTGAACATCTGACTTTTCATTTTGTACTTAAAATTTTGCGATATATTTTAATCAAAAATTTAATTAGTTAGGAATGGTTATATTGTTATGATGAGATGATAAAATAAAGAAAAGAAATTTTACTCAGATTAGTAATACTTATCTTTATAAAAATATTTGAGAGAGAATTTTATTCCATGTTTAGCTCAAATTCGTGAATCAGACCATTTATTATCAGAAATAAGAATGCAAAATGAACGAATTTGACTTGCCAGAAAGTGCCATATTCGATAATCCAAAAGGGGTCACCTCAAACCGGAACTGAACCGAAAATAAATATATCACACCGAAATAAACTCATATCTTCAATATCTTGTTACTGTAACCAACTTATCAATATTTTCTAATTTAACGTCCGCCATATAATTATCATTATTACATGTACATTGCTTTTCAATTTCCTGTTTTAATGTTCACTAGTACTTTTCTGTTTGTTTCGGGTGAAACTATTTGTAGTAGGCAGGTTTAATTCAGTTGAATAAACTAGAAATATAGATGATTTTTTAAGAAAAATATCAGTCTGAGTTATATTTTTCGTATCTCAGCATGCGATCATTCACGGATGTTTGTATAGACCAGAGGTTCTCAAACTCTTTTTCATCTCATAGCCCCGTTTTGGGTAGACCCCTGCTTAACTAATTTTGAATTTTGGCAAGTTTATCAACTTAAATTTCTTTTTGAAAGCTGTTATAGAGCTACTTACTTTAAAAGATTTAAGCTTCTAACTATAAAAGCAGGTAAAAAAAACAGGTGTCTTTTTAAAGCTAAAATTATGGGCATCCGTTTCTGAACATTAAGATATCGTTTATTGCCTATTTTGATCGGTTCCTCTTATCATATGACATTTTTTTTCCAGTGTGACCAAATTAATTCATTGCCTACTGTGGTAATCACCATAAACAAAGTATTCTCAAAATTAGTTTCGAAATCTGAATAAAGGGCTTTTAAAATGTTGTGAAACATTATTTTTCTGTCATATTGTCTGTGGTCAATTGAGAAACTGGAAAAAAAATCTCAACATCCAATATTATAATCTTTTAGCTTAATTCTGGCAAAAAAAATGCTAAAATGATGGTCTTACCGCTGTTTTAATGAAATTTATGCTGTCACCTTGTAACTGCAAATTTACCTCATTAAATTGAGTAAATAAATCTGTTAAATAAGCAAAATCTGGTTTCCATTGGATTAAATTTTCTTTTAAAATTAAAGTCGTGATCTGATTTAACGAGAGCCACCATCGTGCGCGTGCGTAGACCCCTATTTACACCTTATGGACCCATAAATTATTTTTTCGCCAACGTGGACCACTTGAAAATCGTCATAGACCCCTGGGGTCGATCTAGACCACTTTGGGAAACACTGGTATAGACTGTTTAGACCACAGGTTCTCAACCTGGTGATAACGCCCCCCCCCCCATGTGGGCGTTTGAGGATCTCGGGAAGGGAGGGGCTTGCAGTAAAAGACCCAGAAAAAATTAGGGTACGTTGAGATGGTACGGAGGGGATTGGCCAGATTTACCAAATATAGTCTAAAAAAGACTTTTTAAAAAACACGCTGATTATATACTAATAAAAGTAAACTGTGTACTGCTGTTTACCTTATGTTGATTGTATGTATTTAAATCATTTCTATATCACATTATATTCAGATCTACATTAAAATGAATGATATAGTAAATTTTAATTTCTGTAGTGCACGTGTTGTCTTTGTCTGTGAGGAGTAGGAAAAATGTTTCGTCCACTGCCTTTCATTACATATATTATCCAAGAAACATAATTAAATATGTTAACCAGGAATCTACGTGTGATTATTTAAAAACTGAAACTGTCAATTTATATTTCGAAAGCAATAGTTTATTATGAATTACTTCGTATCTTCAAAACCCCTGCCTTTCTTTATAACAGATAAGCTAAAACTTTCTCATTCCACTCTTTTAAATGAAGAAGAAATTCAGTAGCGTTTCAATTTCAACACTATCCTATCTATGACTAAATATATAATATTACACACTTAAATATATTTGTGGCAATAGCTATTTCAGATTCGCAAGTGAAAAAAATTGAAGCTTAAGAAAAAAATTAGTTTAAAAAATATATTCTATTAGTAATAGGATATTTTTTTGAACGTAACTCTTGTTTTTACTATGTATTATGTGCACTCTTATTTCTCTAGAGTGGGAAGGGGTGGTATCGAAGTATTCACTAAAAAAAGGGGGCGGTATCGAAATATTTACTTGAAAGGGGCACGCCAGTTCAAAAAAGGTTGAGAACCTATGGTTTAGACAAACCTGAATCATGAACCTAGTAGCTAAATGCGATTTTGAAAATGGATAACAATGTCAATGTTTGCCGTTTTCTGCTTACTGCTAGTACCACACACGCTGGTTAATTGTATTACTTGACAAAGTGTAACCCCCACCCCACCCAGTTAAAAAAATCGTCTAAATTTTGATAGAATTACATTTTTTTTTATGATAAAATTATAATTTTAGTGCAAATAAGAAGAAAAAAAATAGAATAAAGTTATTCAATCGGAACTTACCGCAAAACAGTTATTTTTTGGAAGAACAAAAACTGGAACTAAACCGACGTATTTTTTTTTTAGTTGAACCGGTACGTAAAAAATTACGGTTCGAAGCCCTGCCTCAAACCAACAAAAGAAAAAGTTGCTCTTGCAGTTTTCAAATTGCACATATTACTACTTACATATTTTTTTATACGTTGATGTGTTCATTGTATTGCCGAATTTCTTTTGTTTTAAAATAATTACCAAATATTTTTTTTAAAAAATGCTTTAAAAAACTTTCCCTAAATTTATTTTGTTTATCAACCCATTTGAAAGCAAAGAGAACCTTGCTTGTTACAAAAAAAAAATTTTAAAAAAATTACACTAAAATTTTCTGTGTGGGGCCTCTTAAATCCGGTAAGAAGATGCCATTGCCCCTGCAACAAGTTGAGCAATTCACATCAACGGGTTGGGGCCCTCAAAAAAAAATGCACGTCTACCTTATTTACGTGGACTGAAAGTGGTGGGAAGGGGGGTTGGGGAGTGTCGCTGACGAAGACACTGGGAATTTGTTAGGGCTCAAAATACAGGAAAAACATATATAGAGAACTAGTTTGCCCCCTTTTGGCCTCTTGTTTTTAAGACTGGTCTATTTTTACTCGTTATTGCTTTCTCGTGTTTCGATGTCTTATCCCGTTCTCTGCCCCCCCCCCTCTTGATTTTGTGTTGCACGTGATTTATCCTTTGACATCCATCCCGTTTTTAAAATAAAAATTAGTATGATTTGTTGAATATTTTATTTGCTTAAGGGGGTCCGGCACATGAATTTTCAAAAATTTATCGATTTTCACTTTTTTATATTTTTTAAAAGTTCAAATATTTCTGTTTAAAACGATATGATATGAGGAAATTCGATGAATAGAAGTATTTTTATTTATTTTTTAAATGAAGTTACTCCTTGAGGCGCATCAAATGAGCTCTGCTAAAAGCACCTGCGTTTTTCCTTGCATAAGTTTCTGATGAGCGCAAATCCGTATGATGCTCAAGTGGAAAAATTAGAGCGTATTGGGAATATCCACATACGTGTATGGATACACGTCTTTTGTTCAAATGAGTCAGTTAATAACACCATATGTCAGAGATTATAAAATCTACATTTGTGGAATTCAAAAATGCTAAAATCGGGGTAAATATGGCTAATGAGCAGTTCAGTACGAGTCATGTAGCAAAATTAATGAGCTTAAAACATTGTGATAATGAACCAAGTTATAACTTGTGTGACATACTTCAAAAAATTAGATGCACGTAGGATTTGTGTAGACGAACAAAAACATCTTGAGATCCCAGAAAATGGCTAAATTGTTTTAAAAAAATGAAAATTATATATAGGAGAGCCTTTTTTAGGAGCAGAGGGTAAAGTAAATGCTGAATAATTACAAATATTTACTTTAAAGCCTGTTTTCTCAAAATGTCATATTTTTTACTTAATGTGCCTTTTTCTCAAACTATTTATTATATAATCCTCAAATTTTCAGTGAGAATACTTTTAACATATTTACACATTTTAATGGAGGGAATTAGATATATCTAGCAAACTTTTTTAGATAAAGCTTTTTTAAACTAAATTTTAAATTTAAAAAATCGGACACATTTTTTGAAAAATTTATGATTTTAATTGTAAACAAAAAAGCAAAACCCTTCATTCAAGTTTTATTGATAGTACACATAGCCTGCTGTAAAAATCTTATGCATGAGAAGTAAGTAGTTTCCGAGAAAAAGTACATTAACTTACGTCCTTTAACATGGGATCCTATGGACTTGCCCTAAGTGAAAAAGAAATGTATTTTTTATGAATAATTTCAAATTTTTAAGGACACTATTATAAAAGGATGGACACTTTGTAACCACTTAAACATTGAAAACCTTCCTCCCTCCCAATGTAAAAATCTCTTAATAACGAGGTAAGTTGCCAATAGCCCTCGTGTTGCTTTATCGTGCAACGTTTTAATAAACACTCACACTCGCAGAAAATATCTTCCAATTTTGATCCTATTTCTTGACATTAGACAAAAGCAGCTTTCATTTTTTTTTAAGCGATGCCATTTAAGAACGTTGCCAAATAGGAATAATTTCGTTATATTTCTTCGATGACATTAATTCATAATGTCAATCCTAATTGAAATTTTAAAAATGATATATTTTACTATTGGCGTAAGATCGTGTAGCTGTAGAACAAATATCTTTCATAATTGTAAATATTTTAGTTAAGAAGCTTTTTAAAAGTATAAAGTTTTTTCACTTTCAAAAGAAATGAAGTTGTGTGTATCATTGCTTAAGAGACGTAGTGTAAAACACATTTGAAGTAGTAAGGGAAATACTCTAATTTCAAACAAAGAATTGATGAGATATTAATATTTTTCTATTTTCTGTGTGGTGTTTAAATAACAATATTACTATTAACACGCATTAAAAATCCGTCTGGAAACGTGTTTTTCTCGGTTTAAATCTTATTCTGCAATATTAGCCTGAGACAGCCATGAAGTAAGCAGATTATAGATACTTTTCTGTTTTTCTTTATATAAGGATACTTTTTACAAAACATGTTTTCTTTTTTACATAAGGTTATACTTATGGGTGTGTAGATTTAATAGGTCTATAAATCAATGCATTATTTCAGAGATACTTTATATACATTAATTCTGTACGTTCGTTGCAATTATTTTGCTTGCATCTTCTGGAGCAACAAGAAACATATCTCCAACTTACTTATGATTTTATTTTTTATTTTCAGAAAAAGAAAGAACACAAAATACTTGATCAATATATATTAATCATCCACCGAACTGTATTTTAACAAAAAGATTCATTTGTGAACTAGGTCATCTAAAAGTGTTGCCCAACTGAGAACTTAAGAATCGAAAACACATTAGCCGGATACTTAAGACCCAATTGAAAAATTAGAAATGAAAGTGCCGCCCTACCTATGTATCGTTTAATTTTTTATTACATTTTTTCAATCTATACAAAGATGAAAAATCCCCCTCCCCCTGTTCACGGTTTATGGAAGAAGTCAAGTGAGCAATGTTGTCGGATTCGCACATCTGCGAGATCCCAAGGCTGTCTTCGAAAACAACACATTAATTTTACTTTCACTCCTCATGGTTTCGAAATAGGCATCTTCTCTCAGACAAAAGGGACTTCACCTTAGATAAGCTATCAGTACTTATAACACCTTTCGGTTATCTCCTCAGAGAATGACCGTGGCTTCTGTGAACTTTGATAGGTCATGGCTGGATTTTCCCCTGCTTCTAATATGTAGGACATCTCATGTTTGGTCTATTGCTGGCCTATGAAGCAATATCAAAAACAGAAAATTTAACTGTTATATTGACATAAGATATCAACTGATTTACTTGTTACAAATCTTATGTTGCTTACATTCATTGTCCAAGTAATTTCTTCGGAGAAAGGTTACTCTTGGGTTTCAGAACGATTTTCTTCAAGTCTTAGTGTCGATAATAGAAATTATTGTAGCAAATGTGCTTATATAAAGAAAGTAAAAATATTTTCTCTAAAAATTGAGAATAATTTACTTATAATGGGTACTCTAAAAATTTATTTATAAAACTGCAAATTTTTTTAAAAATGTAAAAATTTGCGATTTTTTTTTAAAATTAAATTTGTATGAAAGGGTCTTAAAATTAAGGATAAAATATATATATTATAACCGTTAACAATACTTTCCTTTTAAATACTTCATTTATAACAACTAAAACTTTCAGTTTTAGTATTGTTGAATAAAGTAGTATTCATCAACTCTAATTGTCCCTGAGATGGGGGGGGGGGGAGTAAGTTTCTCGGCACCTCAAACCTCCTTTTTACTTATAAAGAAATTGATTTTTTTTTTAAATTTACGTTTGAAAATTCTTTTCAAAAAATCAAATTTGAATTATTTCAAAAAATTAGTAAAATTTTTTAAAGGGTTTCTTTTTCCTATTATTCGAAATTAAAATTTTCTTCGTGTAAATTTGTAAGATTTTTCGGCAATTACCTAAGAAGCGTAAAATCGATCTTAATTAAATTGAAAATTTAATCAAATAAAAATATTTCGTGAGAAGAAATTATTAGATTAAAATTGTATGGGGGGGGGGGAGAAAAATTTTCATTTCTTCTGAAGAAATAAAAATTATTATAAAAATATTTAGAAGAGTATAAATCACATACTGTGATAGCTGAGTGATCTTAGTCACGAACTCTTAAACCAGAGTTATTTCTGTTGTGGCTGTAAGTTCTCACATTGACGTGGCTTAGAAGTTTGGAAAAGGAGTGCAACACACACACGGCTCAGGAGTCTTGTTTGTCTCTTGATCATGATTCAAAGCTACGAAAATCGTCTCCTATTGCCACCGTGTTGCTTCTAAGTGCGACATCAATAAACAATCAGTCACACGTTGGGCTCAATTTAAAATGTTGCGATAGATTTTGTACAGATGTTGATAAATACACATATTATCTGAATTATTTTATGTATACACTAAATATATGAAAGGGCTTTAAAAGTCAAAACTTACATATTTGTTAATGGCGCATTTGTCAGTTTATAGAATTTATTTTGGCGGTAAAATCAAATTTCGGAAGTTTTTTTAAACCATTAAACTTACAGAGATAATCTAACTATCAAGACGATTCGGTGTGAACCATCATTTCCAATGTCATGATTGTAATCAAAATAGAATTCGATCTGTAATGGCTGATTGAATATTGTAAAAAAGAACAAAACTTGCTGGGAAAAATAATTTTCTTGTACTTTTTTTTTAATAGATTGAGATCAATGACTATCTTATTTTGGAAATGTAATGTTCTGATCATATTAAATTATTCCAAGAAATTTATTTTTGTTTCGGTGTATATGCTGGTTATCACTTTACTTTTCCTTTGTGTTTTATTACATATGCACTGCTTGACATTAAAAATGCGACTCGGAAAGTAGTAGATAGGAAAAGATGCAAATTTTAAAATAGGCGCATCTCACTGAATAATGAAAATGACGTGAAATGTGAAGCGCCATTGCTTATCTGGACGTGTTGCTTTTTGTATTGCTTTTCGCGGTGGTCCTTTCAATCTACTCAGCTGCCTTTATTCTCCCTCTGTGTTACGAATACTATACTTCAAAGTAATCACTAATTGTTCGTTGCCGTCTGTATTGCTGAGTTTCTTCGTTTTCTGGCCATGCCTTCTTGGTGTTACATTTTTCAATATCACGCTCCTAAATTTGAGAAAGTAGGTTGAAAAATTAGGATTAATGTAATGGTTAAACGGGGGGGGGGGGGGCTGATAGGCATGGACTTCAAATGCATTATTGAATAATATTTCTAGTCATTATAAGTACTAAAATTCTTGTTTGTTTTTAGACACTGAGATAATAGGGACAATATTTTTTTCATTATAAATGTAGTCCCCCCCCCCTCCCTTTTATTTGACAGAAAATGTCTGGCTTTAGAATTATGTTTTCTCTCTGTTCAATAAAATATATGGATGACTTACTCGTTGACTTGCTCTGTGGATTATTATGTATATTTTTATGATTCCGACCGTACACATTCATAATTCTAAATTTATCACATAAATGTAGGCTTTTACGAAACTTGGATTCTGGTGTGTATCGACTCTTGTTAATTTTTTTTTTTTTAGCGATCATCTCTTTTTCAATCAGTTATTTCTAATTTGTTTTCATATTTATTGCCAATAACAAAAAATAATGGCAAACAGTGATTACGCTACATAAGTAATAAAAATTATACGATTTTTTTATCCATTTTCATTGAGGTTTATTCTCAGTTATTGCGTTGGTTGAATGTGTATTAAAAATTATAGTAATAAAATTTCTGGGAACAATACATGAGAACAAATGTTTGCTAAGTTTTCTCTTTGTCTTAATCGTAGCTTGAGTTAATCTACTGAAAGAACAATTATTTGTTTCTTGATTTTAAGACTCACAAAAATTTTAATCCCTTTAGATCCAACATTAAATAATGATTGTTTTAATATTGAATCTAAATGGGTGTTCTAATCCTTTGGGAGAGCGATAACTATTGGACTCAATCAATCGGAAATTTTTTTGAATATTAATAAATATAACTCTATAACAAAAAAAAAGTTGGAGGGAGTTGTCCGATAGAGACAAAAATGGATGGGTAGGAAGGTTATGTACAGAATAGAAAATGAATGAAATTTCAGAAAAATTGAATGATTTATTTCGTATTTACAAAGTAACGAGCTCAATAAGGTGTTGACCCACCTCTAGCCTGGATGCAATCTGGCACACGACGTGGCATAGATTGATAAAGCACCCTGATGGTATCCTGCGGTATTTCTTACCAAATTAGCTCAAATTGTCAGTCCAGATCATCAACATTTCCTGGTTGATGCAGTCGCCTTCCCATCACATCCCAAACATGCTCGATTGGAGTGAGATATGATCTGGCTAGCCAAGGAAGTGTTTGACAAGCTGTAAGCTAGTTCATAGCAACACGTGCCGTATGTGGTCTGGCATTATCTTGCTGAAAAATAAGGCTTACTGGAAAAGGAACGGTAACAAAACAGTTCTCAGAATGTCGTCACGTACCGCTGTGCTGTAAGCGTGCCTCTAATGACGACCAAAGGGGTTCGGCTGTCAAAAGAAATGGTACTCTAGACCACAACACCTGGTTGAGGGCTTGTGTGACGTGCAATAGTGAAAGCAGGATCGGCACGCTGCCCTGGGTGTCTTCAGACGCGTCTTCGATTATCGTCAGGACACAGTTGGAAGCGGGCTTGTCGCTAAATACTATACGTCCCCAGCCAGCATGATTTCAACCTGATTGATCCAAAAACCCCTGTAATCTGGCTCGACAGTGTGCAGGCGTGAACGGCAGGGTGGCTTTGCGATCGGTACTAGTGTAAATTTCGCTCTATAAGCCGTCTGTGAATGGTCATGGACACTCGTGTGCGGCTCGCACGTCTGATGGTTGATAACGATGAATCAGGCGCTGTAATAGCTGATCTGACAATCAATCTGTTCTCCCGATCTGCTGTGGCCGTAGGTTGACCGCTATCATCATGGCGCTGAAATCTGCCATTGTCCACACATTCTTGCCAGCATTTTCTAATGGCCGCATCGCTTCGACCCATATGACGAGCGATTCTCCGATTTTTCCAACCTGCCTCTTTCAATCCAATAATACCTCTTTCAAACTCTGTCAGTTGCTCGTAATGAGCTCGAATCCTGCAGCGTGGCATTTTTTTTCAGTCGTTGAAAGGTATCCTAAATCGCAATGCAACAAATTTTGACCATCAGATTGAGAATCGTTTCTTAGAGACGCCTGCTGAGCGCGCTGTAGCTACCGCTATTCATTCATTGGACACCATATTTTAATCATTTGCATGTTCGGTACAAATGTTTTTGCATACGAAATTTCATTACAATCGGACAATTCCTTCTTGATGCGTCGTTTTTTTTGTTTTGAGTGTAGTTTCGAAAATAACAAAATACTTTAGAAAATAGTGGTGTTGTAACTGCTTTCGTTAAAATTTTTATTTTATTTTTCAGTCGCACTTGTTTGACACGTTTTTATGTAGTCTGACAAAAAAATGTATTTTTCTCCATTTTTGGCAAAACTTTTGATAATCCTTCTCTTTTACTTAGTAATATTCTTATCCTTTCTTATTTATTCATAAGTCATGAAAATTGATTATATTAAGACATTGTAACCTATATTATATATCAACCTTGCATACTAAATTAGTTATCGCTGATTGATGAAGGACAGTTGTTTCAAGAATGACATCTTTTTGTGCCTTTCCTTCTCTAGTCATCTCGGCGTTGAATGAACAGAATCTATTAAGACAGCAATCAATATTCAAAAATTGTGTGTAAACATCTTAATTTTAAATTTAACTTATAAGTATTTGTCACACACACACAAAATATCATACACACATGCCTCTGGTGTTGAATTTCTTACTTGTATTGCTGGAATCATTGTGTACGTGTCTGTAAATATTCGTTTTATATTTTCTTGCAAATTTAATTTTATACGTTGTATTAATTTCTTTTTCCTTTGATCGCCACATGTTATTTAATGTGATCTCGAAGCATCTTGCTATATCATGCGCTGTAATTTATTATGTAACATTTCGTTTAGTAATGCTTAAAAATTTAAATACTTATTTGACCTTTGAATACAAATGCTAATTTCTTCTTCCTCTTAAGAAATAATTGATTTATACTGCACGTTGGCTCAAGCGTGATTCACCAGTGCTTCACTTGTTATTGGTTAAGGATAAAGTTATATTTCCGCCTCCTTTTGCATAATAATTTGTAGATACAGGCTTGTAATCAAAGCCTATATTAGCATGTTTAGAACTGGATTCAAAGCTTTTCAAATGCAAAAATCTTAAGAAAATAAACAAATCAATTATGTGACTTCGCTTTCGGTAAATATTTCATTATCTTTGTTTTGAATGTTGATAATAATAAAGGAAAGTGGTGTATGATAATGCAACTGTAAATTATTCAACAACGAGTCAAATTTTTATCGAATTCAAATGTTAAAAATATTTGTCAACGTGACTTAAGTTTTGGGCCTACATAAATCTTGAAAAAACATTGTATAAACTGAAGTAATGTTAGTTACGGTTCAATGTTTGCAATCCTTTGCTACGTTTCATTCTAGGCAACTTTTGGAGGGCGTTCCTTTAACGTGGACCATATTTGGGTGCATGTTTGTGTTATATTTAATAGTAATAATAATAATCGAAAACTTAGATAAATTGTATCCTCCAAAACAGGAAAAGCTACGAAATCGAGAACCAAGAGCAAAAATCCTATTTTTAAGTCAACTAACCGAAATGGGAAAATTATTATATTTTCTAAAACTGTTGCTGTCTTAGGATAATAAAGTAGGATTAAGCTTGTGCTTTTTATCGATGTACTTACTTTTATTAGATACATACATATAGTAACTCTCAGTAATTTAATCTTTAATAGCTTTTGATTTATCTATGGTCCATTCCTTCAGGACCCACGTTTATAACCTATTTACCCGCCTAACGATAGCATCTTAAACTACATCTATCCACCTACTCAGATCATACGATTTGAGCTGCCTATATAACCCGAGGTTTCTGGAAATCAACCTCTTTGTTATTTGTCTGCCTTCAACAAGTCGCCGGCTGCAGTGCGTAGTGTCTTAGTTTTCTTTGTTGTGTCGCGTTTTGTGCTTATGTGGAATAAAATTGGATTAAATAATCACAGGACTGCCTCGTCAATCTCACCCAAATAAAATATCGACCATCATAAATAATGATCTAAATAAAGAATCCTTCGCACTCGCCAAATTATGATGCTCAAAGTATTGCATACATACACCAAAGCATTTCTGTTAAAAAAATTTGTTTTACAGAGAAATGCTATGAATATCATTTGGGAAGGTTCCTTTTTTCCCTTTTCTCAAATGTATTCTTCAGTTGAATAATATCAACGCGTTTTTGTTGGTATTTTTAATACACCGCATCCCCCCTCCTTCGCCCCCCTCCCTAGATTTAAAAAGAAATCTTTCATTAATTTTAATGCAAGTGGCAGAGAGAATTCTGTTACTGATAAGTATTAATTAATCATGCGGATTACTAGTTGTACCTCTGTAAGTTAATAAATAATATAGTATAATTGTGTAATTTCAAGCGATATGAAAAGTTTTATCAGCAAATACTTTTTTTGTATCAAAGCGCAGGAATATGTGAACAAAATTGACTGAGAGTGATCTTCTCGTTCTATAGAAAATAAATGTCACTTAGTCGAAATAAAAAGTAATTCATTGAACGGTGTCCTTTTCAATGTGAATGAGATACTGTTATTTGTATCCTGCTATTTTCACGTCTTTCATCCAACCAAGCGTGTCAGTACGTATCGTCCAATCGTAAAATAATCTGCAAGAGTTGTGTAAATACGGTTCATTGGCGTAATGCCGAGTGCTTCTTGGAAAGGTTTCTTCCACAACCCTCTACCTCATTCTTGTTTCCAAGTTGTTTTCTATCTGTTTATAAAAGCTGATAAACAAGTGCTATTTAGTAAACTGTTATATAAAGAAATACATTGAAGTGTTCTTCTCTAACTGCTATTATTTTGCAAATTGGATACTTCGCTTTTTAATGCTCGAAGATATAAAAAAAAATCACAAATTCATCTTAAAACTAACGTTATAGTAACAGCTGTGCTTTGGATGTTGGTACGGACTGAATTTTTTTTAATGATAATTTGTTTTCGAATTGATTTCTCACAATTTTTGCAAACTTAGCGTAAAGCTTGATCATATATCCTACGTGTACCATATTAGTTGCAAAAAATATGATGCTCCTTTTTCCAACATATATTTGTAACTAAGTAAAACTGTTTTATTATTATTATTAAAATAAAAATTACTATCTACTTTCGGAGCCGAATATTTTAATTCAGATATGACCTTCTGTAGTAATTTTGTTATTTTGATTATTGAGTTTCACTGCAAACAGTTAAATGTTTATAGAGAGCAGTTGTCTTCAGATTGCGTTCCATTGAATTCTGGGATTTCACAAAGCATACCCAGGGTTCCACTAGTGAAAATAAAAAATCGAAAAGAAAATTAGAAGGATGTAAGTAAAATGGAGATTTACATTCTCTATATAGTTTGTATGACCACTCGAGTATCTAAAGCATTGTTTTCCGGAAACACTGCTTTCAGATACTTGTTCTGCCTAGATTAAACATTATTTTTAGATATACTATTCTTAAAATGTGGAATGGGGTTTCCCGAAAACACTTTATAATTATAAGGGTTCCGTGAGTCTAAAGGCTTGAAGACCACTGATAAAGAGTAAACAAGCGTTCTCCTAGCAAGGCACAAGGGTTTTAAACTGTCGTATTTTACCATTACGTCTTATTTTCCTGTTAATTAATCACATTGTAAATTATTCTTTAAAATATAACACAACTCTTCCCCCTTTATTTTTCAATAAGTGTTAATGTTGAATGGAGGAAACAGTTTGTATGGCATCGTAACTCAAATATTCTTGCAAAATATTTGTTCATGGTTTCGGATTTATCCCCAGCATTCTTTGCCTTTTACTAAATGCTTCGTTAAATTTTATTTCAGAAATCACTGGACGCGGACGGATTAAACTAAGTTATTGCCATATTTGTTTATTGCTGTTGACTTTTGGTTTCATTATTTATTTTTATTGTATTTTTCGATCGTGCTTTGATACTTTCAAGAATTATAATATATATCTAAAAGCCTTTCAAAAAGCATTTATCTCGAATTTTGTACGATTAATTCAATTCTAATTCCATTTCCTTATTGACTTTTGAATGCACTTTATGTTTTCACTTGTGGATGTGTCGATCTTTTCATTAGTTAACGAAAAGCATAATTGAGAATAGATTTTAAGTATTAATTTGCAAATCTATTTACGTTTATTTTAATTAGTTATAAATTATTTTAAAGACAATGCACACATTTATAGGGATATTTTAAATTCTTAGATTATTGCTGTTCAGGGGCTGATTTTTTTAACCTTAGTCTCATAATGAGATTCTCTTAAATGCGGTGTAGTTTATATTCTTCCGCTACTGTGGAATAATAAACTAAA
This sequence comes from Trichonephila clavata, assembly GCA_019973975.1. NCBI lineage: Eukaryota > Metazoa > Arthropoda > Arachnida > Araneae > Nephilidae > Trichonephila > Trichonephila clavata. The sequence continues at coordinate 121,031 of BMAO01019285.1, forward strand.
TTAGTGAATCGGTCTCCGAACCTACCGCTGTCTGGCTCATCACGACTCCGCCAACTGGATAAATTGACGTACAATGAAATCTTTTAATTATTACAGATATCACATTGACATTTTCCTCTTAATGATTAAATAAATTTTGAATTATTTTTAATTAGTTTTAATCTTTAATTTTAACAATTTATTATAAGTAAAAATTTTGTGGACATAATGACAAAAGCTTTTCATTCCTATATTTTTGAAAAATTTCTTGTTTTACTATACAACCCTTGTTAACGTATTAAAACTAGAGAGAATGCACAAAAGTTTTATAATTTCGTTTTCGCCCCCTCCCCCTCCCTTCTTTAATGAAAATATTAATGCAAGAAATAAGAATAATTGTACTTTCATCTGTAAAATTTTGTTTTCAATAATGCTCTAAAACCTTTTATGGGTAGTTTGTTGAGATAAAAAATATTGTGAAATAAAATATCAAATCATGATTGAATTCGATAAAGACTCTGAAAATTAAATGTTTATGAATTATATTTTTTATTTGTTTATAAGTTTTAATGCACACATGTTTGGTGGCTATTAAATTTAAGTTTTTATGAACCGTTTAGAAAGCATTGGTTGATGATTAAAACTATTTATTTCGCCATCTGAAAGCATAAGATTTCTTTGATATTACGCTTGATATATAGAACAAAATAATGTATTGACAAATTAGACGACAAAAAAAAAAAAAAATCATTGTTACTTTATGTTCAGTCTTTTAGTTACATATTTCACTCAAATATTAAATGTTAAAAAGATGTAACTGGAATTTTAAGTTTATTTAAAAATGTAAGATTAAAGTAAGTTTTTTCTTTCGGACGTGAATTTATTTAAAAAATTATATTTTAAAAGGTAACCATGTGCTAATGAATTACTGTAAATCGATAAGAAATCTAAATTATTAGAATAAAATCTTTCAAACATTTTAATAAAATCAAATTCCATTTTAGCCGCGTACAAAACAGTACATTTTTAGCGATGAAACTTTTCTATTTTAGGTAAAAAATTTTATTTTACCGTTATTTATTGTCGTCCAGAATTCAAGTCTGTTCGCTAAAAAATTATTTAACTAAGCTTTGGTGAGTAGTTTTTTATAAAAAATTGTTTTCTGCTTTCTACAATTTCAAAATTTATTTGATCCAAAATGAGAAATTCTATTTGATTGTCATCATATGCCTTAAAACTTAATTTATGCCAACAATCAACTAGATCTTGAATTTTTTTCCCCTGAGCCTTAAATTTTTATAAAAGAGTGTGTTATGCCGATCTTAAAATTTAAAAAAAAAAGGGTGAGGATCCGCAAAAAATTTTTTCATTTGCCTATTTTTACATGTAAATTAAAACTAAAATGTAATATGGTTCAAATATTTTTTAGTTTAATGTAACGTTTTGAAAGAAAAATTCATTCAAAAGTTTTGGGAATTTAAAAGTAAAAAAGCTTTTTTGTGCGTGTGCTTTGAAATCAAATTAATATAAATACTAGTTAATTAATATACAGAAGTTGTTGCACATTTATTGTTCGATAAATTGTTTGTATTCGAAAATCATTTAACATTAATATACTTTTTAAATAAAAAAACAAGAGGAAACGAAAAGAAATTTTTTTTAAACTTCGTGCGTACATGTTGCCTTTTTTTTTATAGGAATAAACGAGTAAATGTAAAATAAATGTTTTCAGAGTTATGAAATAATTTCTGTGATAAAATTTTGTTTCGGTTGTTTTTGCAACAAAGTTCAACGTTATATTTCAAGAAATAAAAAGAAATAATGCAACTTATTTTTAAAATACCCTCGTATGCAGATAGTTGTGCCATTTAATTGTAACAATAACAATATAAAATAACAATGGAAATCTCAACAAAAAAAAATTTGTTTGATTTATTATCAAATCTATGTCCCATTTTTAATTTAGTGAGTACGTTTACAAAGATTAGATGCGCAGTCTTTATTGTTTCCATACCATTGAGATAATATTTTATCCCAGATAGAAAAACAACGATATAAAATTTGGAAAAAATGCATACATCAGCTGAATTTTAAAGGAGAAAAATATTTAGGAGCATTTATGTAGCTCTTAACATTATGTTGGCTAAGATACTAGCAAAATAATATATTACTTCACAACTGTATAATTCGGTTTTTCTTCTCATGGTATCCATGTGTTCAGTTATCTTGTCTTGTCTCCCTGGAAACTAGTGTAAACATTATTATAACGAAATGATAAGACGGTAATTTTTTTTAAAGAATAAAAAAAAGGTGCTCTTCATATGTGAAGCAAACAAATATGGTTCAGAAATTTTTCAATAAGTGTTTACGTATAAAATTGTTTACAATTTTATTTCAACTGCGTTTCTTATGCACCTGTTGTAAATCAGACCAATAAATGCCTTATTTTAATGGTATTACTATCTGCACACAGTCGTAGGTGACCGTAGTGCTGTTTTTAAGATTAAATATTTCTCAATGGCAGTCTTTATAAATACGTGCTGTGCTGTATTTTTGTGTAACATGTGAGCTTAAATGCTTTTTAAATTTCAAAATATCGTCTGGGACTGTTATTTGTACTCAATAAAAATATATTTTTTTTTCAATCACTATAATAGAATTTTTTTATTAACACGCATTTATTAGCTTCACCTGTATGTAACGGAATATTTGAACTCTATTTTTACCCACTTTAAAAGGTCAGATTAATGCGAAATTTTGCACACTTGTCAAGGACCGATGACAATACAATAATTCAATAATTTTGCTCCATTGTCCTGATCAGGATCATCAGGATTAACGATTTCCCATTTTCAGATTTGGCAACTAAAAGATTAAGTTACAACCCTAAAGCGAAAACATTCATGGTTAATACAAATATAACAAACAAAAAGTGTTCTTTATGTGAAAAAGGGACGGATGCATTAGTAATTTGTTATAAAAGTGTGTTTTTTTAGTTTTTTAAACTATAATTTATTTTAAAATTTTAACTTTTACTTTTATTATTTTGCAATCAAATTAAATTTTTTAGATTTTGAGGGAAAGGTAAAATTATTTTGGTAAAATATAATTGTGTATCATTTATTAGTTATTAGTAAAATATTTACTACTTGCTTTTACCCGCACGCTTCGCTGGATATTTCATGAGTTTGTATGATTATATACTATCAATAAATTATTGATATCTTAGAGTCCTAGTATTAAGCGTTCGATTGTATTGAAAAACTTTCTCATGGTCTTCACCTTTTGATTTAAAAAGTATGGGGGTTGAATTTCTAAAACGGAAGTATATAACTCCCTCCCACGTTGATTTCCACAAAACCTATTTTGGGCGGATATCTGCTGAACAAAATAAATATTCTTGCCTAATTTCAAGTCTGTATGTCTAATAGGAATTTTTGGAAATTTTGAAACTTCAAAAACCGCAAAACCCATTTATAGCGGATTGGTACTCAACAAAAGAAATATGCTTACCAAATTTCATGTTTGTTAGAAAATAGCTCAAAAACTGGAGTTTTTATCTATATAATATCTTTTGGGGAGTTGGTTTATACGAATCTCTACTCAACTGATGAAAAACATGTTTATCAAATTTTAAGTCTGTTGGGGTCTAATAGCTCCTGAGATCTCGTCATGAGTGAGTTGCTTCCCTCCTTTATATATAAATAGATGAAGAAACCTTAGTTTTCAATAGGAATCAAATAACTAAAAACTCTAATATTCTTATACTGTTACACAAAAATAAACTAAGTGTTTCCAACTTAAGAGAATTCTTTTCCTTTCCCCCCCCCCTTGAGTATTATTTGAATTGAAGGAAAATGACTGGAATTAAGTTAATTTTTGCTGCAAAGTAAGTCTTCGATACTATACATTTTTGTAAATATTTTAATACAATGAATATATAAATATCTTAATATTTTTTACGAAAGTCAGATGTATTCATATTAATATTTTAAATTTTTATTCAGAACACAGTATGGATTTCTAATATTTCAGTGACAATGCTATTTGTTGAGGTTAAGTATAAATTACTAACTTTTAAATTAGCATTCTTTTAAGAAACAATCGGAAAATACAGTTTATCAATGAGAGTTAAAAGTATACACATATAAATAGAGAGGGGAAAATTCCATTTAAAATTGTTTCCTTTTACGTAATATTTTTTTAAATTATCTATTCATAAAATATGAAAAGGAGAAAATTGTACTTGAAGTCCCGAGTTTCCTCTTGCATGATAAATTTACATAGAAACTCACGCTAACTTATAAAACGTAAATCGAATTTTGAACGTCTTTAAATATTAATCAGAATTGCTTTTGTAACAGTTAGCTTAAGTTTTCCTCTGCTATAAAGAATACTTGAAGTCTCATTCAGAATAAATCAGAGCATAATAGATGGGCGGGAAAAGCGAATATTTAAGTTATATTTAATGATCATATGACTTTTAAAAAAGTTGCTGTATTTTAAACTATTCTAAATAACCTTTTCCAGTGTGTGTTGGAGAAAAAGCAAAAAAAAAGTTAATAGCTCTTTTACACAATTCTATGACACGTTCGCAAGGATAAGGCTGTCGAACGAATCGTCGCAAAAAAATTTAGAAGGCCCATCAAATGTGTGATCGTAATTTCTCATTTATAACTAATGCTTTTTTTTAATTCATAAAACTTAAATTTATAATTGCCTTACTCTAAGGTTAATTATTCCAATTCAATATCTTACAGACAGCATCCTCGACAATTCTTTTCAGATGTCATCTTTAAAAATACTTTTGATTATTCCTTACTGTGCAAAACTGGCTCTCGCTTTTTTTTTAGATGAAGCTGCATCAGGCTAAGGGTCAATAAGCTTAATTGAGTCTTGTCAAAATTTCAGTCTTGTTTATGTGTTTCCTTGGAACTTTTTTTTTTTTTGGAAAGTTAGAACCACGTGTACTTGAATTGAATGTTTTTATTAGAAAAAAAAATTTCGAAATCCCCCCCCCCCCTCTTTTTTCCTGACTGTCAAAAGAAGTGAACTCGCAAAGCGAATTTATCTCGGAGCCTTCTTGTATACATTGGCTTCGAAAACTCCGTAATAGTAATTTTAAAAATTTCATATTTGATATATATATCTATCTGTTCATGGAAGTGTGTTTGTATACATTTTACGATTTCATAATTTTTGTATCATTAAATCTTAGAATTTTTTTAATAGAGTTTTTCTCGTAATTTTTTTAACCTTGAAGAATTTTCAGAATAACAATTTGTTTTCACCCCCACGTGTTTCTGTAGTTATTTTTATCTGGTTTTAATTCTAGATTTTTTTTTATATAAATACTGATTATATCTCACATATACATCACAATGCTGTGTGCAACTCATTTAAATACTTAACCTTTTTTATATTACCACATATGTGAAATTTCGTATAAGAACTGTATACGAATATTTTAAGGCAAAATATTTTTGATATCTCAACATTTAAAAAAATTCTTATTAGGTTTAAACCCTATTTAAGAATTATTAGATTTGGTTGTCTAATGAGATTACAACAGTTATATAAATATATATATATATATAGGGGCCCTAAAATAAACATCTAATAAATATTATGACACAAGATTAAGTTATGTTTAATAATAATTTATGCAATCAAAAAATTCAATGATGGCTATGAATCAAATGAGGTCTGCATGCAAATATTTAATATTTTCAAAACAAAACAAAAAATGTCAGGAAAATTTTCAAAGATCATGCAAATGTTTAACTTATGTATATCAAACATAAAATACCTATAAATATTCATAGATTAACTTTCTTGTTAATTCAAGTCTTCCTAAGCGATAAGTACCAAACGTGTCTTGATTCATTATTAGACACGAAGGATTTTTTTTTTTTTTATTCTTTCGTAATATTTAATGGAAACCAAAAGGTAGCTAATTGTAACATTTCATGTACTATAAAAATAGATTAATGTATTTTTCCCCTATTTAAATTATCTATTAAAAAAGTTTAAATTTGTGGCTAGCATTTAACTAAATATGCTGAAAACATACATTACTTAAATTATATAATGCTACTTAGAAATTAATCTGTCTTTAATTCTCCAATGTTCTTTATCTTTTATTCATAAATTTATGTAATATCGTGTAATTTCTGTAGTAATAAAATTTGCTTTCTTACAACCCGATTTATAATACGAAACTCTTGCCCTCTAATTTTAAGGTTGATGCGTAATTCTTACTAATTATTCGCTAGAATCTTTAAAACTGACACAATTTGGTGTCCTTCACTTTAAAAGAAGTGAAAATAAATAAATAAAAACCTGTCATTTATATCAGAGAGTTAAGTAATACACCCGACTGAGGGACCCCAAAAGAAGAAATCTTTCAAACCTTCACCTCAAAAATTCTCGGAATGGAACGGATAAGGAAACTTATTAAAAGGAGTGAAGTCTGACCGCTTTGAGGCCCCGCAATTTTTTAGGCAAGGTTTTAAAAAAAAGTAATCGTTTTCCCCTATACCCAAATACATTTAGGTCACTAATTAGTACTGTCGGTTTGATTTTGGCCTTCCCCTTGTCTGTGGGAAAAATCATAGAATCAGCAGAGACTTCAAAATAGATCCGGGTCTGAAGTAAATGTTGCAATGACTGACAAATTTATGTTTTCATTAAAGAAACTGATTAGTTGATGTATGTATGTCATTTTTGCGAAATAATGTTAACTCGTATGTCTCAAATATAACAGGCCCTTGACTGAATGCATAATGCGAGTTAGAAAACACAAACGCATATTGCTTAGTAGAAAATCTGGTTCAGGAGGAGGGGAATGAAAAGATGGTAGTGAAGTGTATGTAACAGCATTAAAAAAAAAATATCAAACTATTTGCTAAATCTGTTTAAATTTTGAAATTCATTTTATTTAAATGAGATTTTCTATATAAATTTTTTTATTATTTAGAGGCCTAATTTGGATTCATTTTGAATTGTTGGGATAAATTTATGATTTTTAATTATTTATTTTGCACGTGGATGTTGAAAATTTAAATAATAAATTTAATTATATCTAAATAATAAATTGAATGTTATATTACGCAACTACGTATGTTTAAAAACAAGTAGTCGCCAGAATATGAGAATCAGTAAAAATAACCCAGTGGAGGGCCTCATCTTTCCTCGTTGAGGAGAATGAGGTTGTGCTATATTAAAAAGATTGCACAATTCAATGAACATTGAAACCTATATATATATATATATCTTAATCATAAAACCGAGTTCTTTCACTTATTGTGTTTTGGAATTTTGAAAAGTTTTCTCTTTTTACCTTATTGAAAGTTAAATACTAATATAAAATAAACAAACTTGGAAAATTCTCATTTGCAGAACGCCATTGATTCTTTTTCATTTCTTAATTAAATAAAATTTCATATGGAAACATTTGATTGAGATATTGCAAGATGTAAAAAAAAGTCATCCACAGGTCGTCTTAAGGCATAGGCCTGGATTTCGGCCTCAATAAGATTAGGGTCCAAAAAAATTTTAATCGTCAAATGTTATTTTCGTACATAATCACCAAAAAACTGGGAATTCAAGCTAGATGCCGACTGAGACAACAGGAAAAGGACTGTATTATTATGCTGTGATCGCCGTCTGTGTCTAGGCCTAGTTCGAGTCGATTTGTGAGATTATGAGTCACGTACATTTATTATGAGTTATCGTTTGTACTAGTATTTGATAGTGACGCTGATTGTTGTGCTGTAGGGACTGGGTTCGAATCCAGGAGAAGGCATGGATGTTTGTAAATGTTTAGTGCTTTTGCGGCATGGGATACTCAAAATAGCATTCGGACCGCAAGTTAACTCGTGAGGTTGATGGAGGGGAAAAAGGTGGGAGGCCCTTGACCCTTCCCTAGGGTGTCCTCCCTCAAAATTGGGGTGGAATCGAGCTAAATCGTTCTGTCATCTGCATGGTGCTCAAGGCTATGGCTAACGACAGGCATGCATCTAGCCCCTTACTATGATGAATTTCGTGGACCTGGATTTTACGCAGTCCAGATCAGGTGGCATAAGAAAGAACAACAGCACTTGTATTTGACAACGTATGTCTTAAAAGAGTCGCATGTGGGGCATACTTTTACATCGAGGCCAATGCCTTAAGACGTCACTGTTCATATCCATATAAAAATGCTTTTTTTTTTAATTCCATCATTGATATTTAATGAAATAAGCATCTGAAAACTGATAGTTCAAAATTTCATTGGTATACACACCAAAATGCAATATGTGGTAATTCAAATGTGTTAAATTTTAACTAAATTCAGTAAAACAAAGTGAATTGATACTGTGTATGTTAATCCCCGTTGTAAAAACGTGAAATTAATTTTTCACCTACTTTCAAAAATTTTAACCATTTCTTATCTGAAAGAAATTACTCGTAATGAATTGAGATGTGGTTATTGTTGCGACAGTATAGACAAGAATAACTGATACGAAAGTTATAAATCAATGTTCATTTGTATTCAGCTGGTTGACATTTTAATTAGCTTGTGTAAGAAAGACGATGCAACTGGTTTTTTTTCTCCTGTCTCTTCTATTTCTGTAAAAGAAGCATGTATGGAAACTTCTCTACAGCTGTTAACTTAGGCCACTAAAATTGTACATGATGTATTATGCATTTTATTCGATCGCGCCAAGAAACTTTATTACTTATTAATTTTTTTTCAGTAGACACTTTCTGAATAATATTACGTAATAGTATCGTTTACTATATGATAAAAAAATGGATTTGCATACAAAATCTTCTTTCCTCATGTTTTGTACTTAATAGGAATACTAACAAGGGGAGGGCACTACTAAGGAAATTCATTTGGGGACGAGACTCTGTGTAATAATAGTTCTTTTGGGTGTTCAGCCCTCAATGTATTAGCGCCGAATGGGCAGTTAATTCGGAAAAAATAGCCTTTGAAATTCATAGTTAGCTTTCATACAATTAAGTTTTAATTTGCTCCAGCGATGCAGTGGCATAGGTGTAACGTATTTGCCATACCACGCGGTCGGTCAAGATTGGAATCTCGCGAGCAATTTCTTCTTTTTTTCCCCTTCAAAGTATTAAATTATTTTTAAAATTAAATAAATTTTTAAAAAAAGATTTATTAAATATTTTATATAAGTATAAAATAATTAGTATTTAATAAATAATTATAATATATTTTATGTTATTATAATATTATAAAACTATTTGTACCTAATTTTTATATAAAATATCATTAATATACAATAAACTTTTTTTAAATGAATTGGAAAAGTAGAAACACACACACTAAATCGATCGCGTGACTCAAACCGTATCCGCCCCCTAGAAAGCAGGTGTGCTACCACCTATGCCACTGCGGCGCTGGAGGTAATTAAAACTTAATTGTATAAAAGCTAAGCTTGAATTTCGAAGGCTCTTTCTTCCGAATTGACTGCCCATTCGACGTTGTTACATTGAGGGTTGAACACCCTGAAGGAGTACTACTATTACACAAAGTCTCGTTCCCAAATGAATTTCCTTAATCGTGCCCTCCCCTTGTAAGATTCGATCATATCTCTTTCAGAAAATTTCCCCTCACTGTATGCACGATCACTAGAAATCCACGAGATCGTAATAGCTGTTTACAAATTTCCCACTTACGTAAATTAAGGTGATTGAGTAAGAAGAGTTCGCGGAATCCCCCTTAACATTGAAATCAACCTGCACGTTTCGCAACACTGTAATATGTAAATTTAGATCCTCCACGATAGTGAAGTACTATATATATTACTGTTCCAAGAAAAAGTTGTTATTGGCAATTAGATGTTTACGCTGTGGTGAGACTTTTTCCTTATTTTTGTATTGCGAGCTTTCACGTGTGGTTTTAACGCGAGTTGTAGGTAGCTCACATTAATTCAAACATGACTTACTTAGCAGTGACATTGTAGAAATAGTGTGAATGATGGATTGGTCAACTGGGAACATCTAAAAATTGTCTGAAGGTTAATGTTTTTGAGCTCAAAGTTGAATATTTTCAAAAATCTTTTGAAAATCCCGAACTTTTTTTTTTCTCCTTGAGTTTTTCCTCTTTGAATCAATTTATATTTTTGAACTAGTTGTTATTTGCGGTTATCGTTCTATTTGAAATTAGTATTTTTCATTAACCAGATTTTTCTGATTAAAAATTCGGAAACCCGACGCTAAAATTCAAGGACTTGACTGCAAAAACAATTTTGGGAATTGGAGACATTATATTTATTTGATAGAAATGTATTACAATGATTTTTGTAAGACAGAGTATCAAATTATTTGAATACAGATAAGGTCACACAAATCTTGATTTCTTCTCGCTTAATGGTTCTCAGGTTTAAACAGTTGACTGACTTCGCCACATTATCTACATGTGGACACAGAGCAAAAAAGGCATTCGTAAACAAGCTCTGCGATGTTAATAGCATAGATATTTATAATATTGAATAATTAACCTAATTTTTGTGAAATTTAATAAAAACTTGTTTTTGAACTTCTTTTGCAAACTGTCTTATTGAATTGCAAAGCCCAAGAAAATTTTGGAAATTAAAAAGGTCGATTTTATTAATTTAGAATTCTGGTGTAAAAGTAGTTTTTTAAATAACGATTAAGATGTATATAATGTTGGGGGACGTCTCGCTACCCTTTATTTTAATGCTAAAAGCTGCATTATTATACTCCACCCATAATAGATCTCATAAATTTAAATATATATCTAATGCATTTGCTTTTTTCGATTTCAAAAAAACTGTTATAACCATGTAGGAGTAAGTTTCTGTTGTGTGTAGGGGTTTAACCTGGAAATTCCTAATTGTAAGAATTTCAGTTTAAAAAAACGTTTCTTCCAGAAGCTCTTAACTTTTGTATGTATATATGTTATATGTTTTATTGCTAATGTTGTTCAGGGATGATTTTCTTTGGAGAAAAAAAAGGAATTTTGTTGGATAACGTTGAGTGATATTGTCTGTTTTTTAAACAATAATCTTTTATTCAAACATAAGATTTATCAAAAATTTGTTACTTTATATTTTTAATACAATACCGCATTTGCTTAAATTACTTTTGATGAAATAAAATTTCATAATAAGAATTACGTGTTTTTTTTATTACCATGTTTTTATTAACTCGCTTTCTTGTCTGACCGAGTGGAATTTTGTAATTGATTTTAAACTAACTTTCCGATGAGCTCGAGACTTGAAATTTGGACTATAGTTCAGAAGTGGATGACAATACTTAAAAATGATTATAAAAACATGATAAAAAACTTTTTATTAAGAAAATTATTTACTTTAAGCCTACAACGCGTGGTCAAATGATCGCTTTTGAAATTTTGTTTAGAATTTGTTGTATCTGTTACCGGCAAAGTATGAAATGCCGGCATTCTATACAATGCCGGACGTTTTTAGGCAAAGTATGAAATATGAGATTGATTACATACTTTGCCTAGGCATTGTATAGAATGCCTAAAGCTATTTAGGCAAAGTATGAAAAAAGGTCATAAGTATATTATATCAATGACTGACATTCCTAAAAGTACAAATGTTATTCTGACAAAATGAGACTGCCATTAAAAAAATTATTGTTAAATTGTGATTTCGCATGTACTTGATATTAAAATTCCTTCAGAAGTTTCAAGTTGATAGAAACTATCCTATTTCTCACTCGTTACAAATGCCTATATATTGGCATTCGAGGGAAAAATCAATGTTTTGTATTACAATACCTTTTTTTAAAAATAATTGTCTGTTTTTTCTGGCAAATTTCACGTAGGTGGATGTACAGTTCAATATCATAACGTGGTACATTTTTGTATTTGGTTGAAAGCTCTTTCAGAATTCTATCATATCCCTAGAATCATGAAATTAATTTTGCTTTTGGCAAATTAAATTCCTAGAACAAGTTCACATCGTCAAACTGGGTGTCAAAATTACCGGCGGCAATTGGTATCGCTTACATGATGCCGCACTAAAAAGGGATACCAGCCCTTGGAGAATGTACTAAGTCTGAAAATGGTAAAAATATGAATCTGCAGCCCCATTGGGGAAAAAAAGAATCCGTGACGTCATACTGTATAGCAGTTCTTCCCAACAGTTTTCTCTTCTGGATCAGTCAACGTTTGATAATTTTAAGGCGGCCCGCTGAAGGTGGGACGTTGATTATTTATATTTTAAATTGGTTTGATTTTACAATTTAATTGTATTTAAACATGCCTTCAGATTAAAATTCAGTTGCACCAAAAAATAATTATAAAATCATTTCACATAAAATATAAAGTGATTTCCATGGAAAGTCGCACAAACACGAGAAAAATACACCCCAGTAAATAAAATGGAAATAATTTAATGCTCCTTGAGTGACCCGATACCCTTTGATCCACGGAACAAGAGTTGGGGACCACTGTTTTATGGTGCTGACGCTTTCTTTAACAGTTTAAATGAGTTTACTTTTCTTTTCCGCAAACATCACATCATAGCTATTCAGCAACCAATAGTCCCTGGGTTTCTTCTTAGTAGTCATTTGAGCATTTTTTATATCAGTTATTAACTACTAGTAAGTAATTTCAGTTTAAAAAAAACCTTTTTTTTTTTTTTTTTTTTTTTTTTTTTTTTTTGGAGCATCAACTCGAATTTTAGGCAACTAACCGTTGAATAGTTGTTTCATGTCTATGGACCATGGGTCGGCAATCTTTTAGCTATTGCGTGTCAAACCAATCTACCAATATGATTCAGCGAACCACACAGTAGAGCATTTTTGAAACAATCCAAAAATTTACAAATTTGTTGAGTAGTGCAAAGTACCACTGAGAATTGTTCCGCCTGCCACATGTGGCACGTGTGACATAGGTTGCCGACCCCTGCTTTAGACCATGTCTCATTCTCCAACACTATAGCTTGCTTCTCCATTTTCAGGTAGCGCAGGAAAAAACCAATTTTTTGTTGAATAAGTTTAAGTAAAATTGAGTATTTTGACATTTCCGAACAAACAGTAATGTACAACTAGCAGATTCTGAGCCTGAGACACGCGTTAAAAGTTTTATATCTTGCCAATTGACAATATTCGAAATGAATCTGAGATGTATTTCATACTTTGCCGGTTTCTCATTAGGCATTCTGTAGAATGCCTAGGCAATGTGTGAAATAGGAATCATTTCATACTTTGCCGGTAACATATCTAACATTACTGTATCGCCATGTAGCTTACTGACTTTTCCTACGATATGCATACAACCAAATTTTCAGTATTGCGAATTTTTTTGCTTGCTGAAAAAAATTCATAGCTTGTCTAGTCTGCCACAAGTGGTCATATGACCATTTAAACAATTCATGTTATGTACAACTATATTTTCTGAAATACGTATTTCTGGATCAATTTTGTGATAAAATAATGAAAGAAAAGGATAAGTAAAAAGTTGTAGATGTAACTGATCAAATGACCAGAAAATATAGCATATATCTGAATCTCTAAGAAGGCATTTACAAATATAATTTTCGTCGTATATTAAAATCTAAGTATTAATCTTGGCTAAATCTGAAGAAATGACGGGGACGAAATGTTAGAGGCAAGAATATTTATTTCAGTTGGTTGAAGAGCTAGGGATGAAACATCTGAGAGACAATTAAGCAAAGAACGTCCAATAAAAACAAGAACTATGGATTCATCTGAATGGAAAGCTTGTTAAATAAAAGTTATTGCAAAGTCAATAAGACTTGCAAAATTTGTAGAAAATGTAAAAAAATACGTATGAAATGAAATGTGCTATACAAAATACTGCAAGTTGTAAAAAATGCGCTGAAAACACGTAGATGTAAATTTTCGAAATAAGAGAAAATATTTTGATCTTTATATCCATTTGCCTAAAATCTACGTACATCGTAAAGGTTTTTTTAATTGACGGTAAGAATGGGCATACATAAAATGCCTGTAGGTTTAGTGTTACTGGAATAGTGTTTGAACATTTTATTAAAAAATAACGCAAATGTGATATTTCCTTATTGTATCCAACTACGTATTTAAGTTGGTAAAAAATTGTTTTAAGTTATGAAATAGGCACAACATAATTTATAAGTGAAAAACACCTGTATCCCATTAAAATGTTACGACTGTCTGGAACGGATATGCTGAATGGATAATAAAATTGTTTCTATGTGGTCAGTTTTTCAGATAAATAAAAGAATGATTGTAAATATGTGGCGCTTTAAAGAACTCTATTACGTCAGTGTTGTTATATATTTGAAATATCAATACAATATACTTTGTCTCCTTTCAATTTTTTACACGAAGAACTTAACGACGTCTGTATTTTTAAGATAAAGTGATGCTACAGTTATAGCATCTTTATATTTTATGTGTTGTAAGCATTTGTATTCTGGCACTTATTCACTAAAGTTGTACTGAAAATGAGAAAGAAATTAATTTAAAAACGCGTGGGCAAGAGACAGCAATTTTCTATTCCTTTATCTGTAGTTTATGTAAAGCTTAGACATGCTCTTGTGAATCTCAGCCTTGCGATAAGAAAAATTTCAATTGCTGAAATCAGTAAAAAAAGAGCATGAACTTTGCTGATATAACTTCTGTTATTGAGGAGGTGTGTGTGTGGATAATATCGGAAGGAATGTTGGGGGGGGGGGCATTAAAATTTTACCTTCATTTGATAAATTTATGAAAAATATCTTGAATGAATAATTGAAGTGTGAGGTATATTTTAAAAATTAAGAAAGAATTCAAAATTATAATGATAAATAAGAATTCCGCTGAAATAGGCTGTATAAAATTGAATTCAATCACAATGAAGAATCTTACATTATGCAAATATTGATTAAAAAAGTGCTCTATAAACAGTGTACCAAATACCTCAACCAATTTGATAAGTCTGTTTCTGTTTGAAAGTGTTCGTAGAGTCCTCAAAAAAGTTTGTTTCATTCGTAGAAGAGCTCAGAAAAAGCCATTTATTTTAGTGATGTAAATAGACAGAAAACTACAATTTACAAAGAACCTTCTTTTTGAAGTTGGAATAGTTTTGGAACAAGGTTTATTAAGAGACGAATGCAAGTTTAATATATTTTGCAATGATGAATGTCATAAGGTGCGGCGTAAGAGAAATAATACTGCATTTTCCATTTAGCGAATACAATTCTACCTATGAAGCAGGAGGAAGTATTAATAACAGCGTCGGGGTATATGGCAGCCAAAGGGGCTGGTAAATTTGTATTTATAGATGGTTTAATAGACAAAATGTCATCTCTCGTGTCTTGAAAAAAACTTGGAAGTAGCTTCTGTTTAAAAAAAAAATGGACTATAGTATACAATAATAGTAGCGGTTAGTACATAGTTGTCAGCTGGAGACGCCTCCAGATTCCCCTAACTTTAGTGTGCTTGCTCGAAAAGTTATGATCCATTTTAATGGAAACAATACAGAAAGACCTTGTAATGAAAATTTAAAAATAGAATTGCTAGAGGTATAGGAAAAATCTCTTTTGAAACAACTATAATAAATTCAATGTCATGTCGTTTGAAGCACCTATTAAAACAAAACAAAAAACTATGCTACAAACATTAGTTCTGCATTTTTAAAATTTTTTTATTAATATTACATTTTATTCGTGTTAAAACAGTGTTTTTTAATTATAACAGTAATTTATAATTTTGAAAGTGAATATGGTATGTGCACCAGCTGAAATATTGAGAGAAATGTTTGTCGATGGCACTGAGACAAAATATTTATCATGTTTGGACATCATCACTGTATTCCCATATGTTCCATCACTGTATAGCCAGCTGATTTTCCAGTCCACTATTGCCTATCATAATTAGCAATCAAAAACTTTTATCATCCGACATTGTTCTTATTCAAGATTGCACAATTTCAAATTAATGGTAGTAACCGCGCCAGTTGTGCACTATATCGTTACTGTTTGTAAACCCCAATTCCAATCGCGACAGTGACGTCGCCTACGAAAAAAAGTTATTGCCTTTTTAACTGCTTATGAAGAAATTTCCCTTCAATAATAACCCTTAAGTTCTCATTCGATGTTTTCAGTCGCACGACTGAAAGTCGGAAGTGCGCATATATCCTAAAAGAAGGCAATATATTCGATAACATACATGTATAATAATGGATCTTTTATGATTTAAAATTGTCATCAATTATTATGTATTCAGTTTTTCCCCCCTCTGTCGCTCAGATTTGTTTAAATGGTTTGCTTAAACTGTGTAATCCTTCACTAGCATAAACTTAACTAAAATAAACAATTAATATTTAAAAAAATTAATTCAATTCTTACTTAGATCAACCACAAAAAAAATTTAGTTTCTTTTTATTAAATGGCTACAATTAATTTTAATACGTATATACATATGACAGAATCACCAACATTAAGGGACAAATAATTTTTATCAGTTATCTTTAAAGTATCGTATGTTATCCAAAACAATCGTATATATAAAATTTCATTTCAACTAAAAGCTTTAAAACGTGAGGGGGGGGGGGATCTTTTAAAGTTTTGACACAAGTCGCTAAAAAGGAAGCCAACGTGGCTGCATCTGTAATTCTTTAAATAATTAATTTCAGTCAATTAATTATAATTTAATTATCGTATTGTGTGTGTGTGTGTTACCCCAAACAATAGTGTATAGAAAATTTCAGCTCAAATGAGCGCTTTAAAATGTGAGAAAAACACCTTTTCAAATTTTAACACGTCGCCAAAAATGATGTCAGCGTGGCTGTATTTGTAATTCTTTGAATAATTAGTTTTAATCAATTAGTTTTTATTAAATTACTGTATTGTCATCTAAAATAATCCTGTATATAAAATTTCAGCTCAATTGAGTGCTTTAAATGCATTTTATTAACGATTGAAAATTTTAACAAGATAAATAAATATATATATACATAAATATATAGAGAGTTAGAATATTTTGTTAAGTATTTTTTATCGTTCTTATGAGATTAATCGTATCAAATCAGAACAAGTCGATTCGAATGACTGTTAGCATTTAAATATAAATCCTTCTTATTTTTGTTCCAATCAGATTGTAACATAAACTTGCTTTTTTTAAAGTTAGTCGAATTTTATTACTACTTCATGTAAATCAGAGTTGAAGCGTTCTAAATGTTTAAGTTTGTCCATGAACATCGACTCGTAAGGTCATTTTTAATGAATATGTAGTTGGTAACTGATCTCCTGTTTACTCTACAAATTAAATATGGTATTAAAAAAAATTATGAATATTACGTTCAACGGGCGATTTATCGAATAATTATTTAAATAAATAACTTAATGCGACTTTCTTTATGGTAAAATTCATCACAAAATATATCAAAAATTACTGGAGTCGAATGAGGGTTTTGGTTATTTAAAAAAAGACAGAGTTAGATTCCAAAGAAAAGTTTTGTAGTTAATTGGCCCTAAATTTTTTTAATGGATTTACTATTAATTTTGCAATATCTAGTTGTCTTTTAAGACATTTTTTTAAGTAAAAATAACCGGAGGATCACGATTTTCCGAAGGTTTGTTTACGACCGCTGGAAAAATTCGAATGCGCGTGTGTGTGTATGTCCTTAATTTGACCCAGTTAGTGATTTCACCTTCATCGTATTTGAGCAGAACTATCTGAACATCTTTGTCTGTTCGAAATTATTTGAAAGAGGGGGGAGGGGGGTCTCTCCTTAATAATTGGAACTTTTTTTCACAAAAAAAATTACTCCTTTCCTTTTTTCCCTATGTTTATCTGCAGTTGAGGAAAATGCAGAAGGTCGGGTCAAGATAAATGAAGTGGGAGGGGGGGGGGGTGAATCGAAGAAGACAGGTACACAAAAACTAAAGGTGAACGTTCTGCTT
This sequence comes from Trichonephila clavata, assembly GCA_019973975.1. Taxonomy (NCBI): domain Eukaryota; kingdom Metazoa; phylum Arthropoda; class Arachnida; order Araneae; family Nephilidae; genus Trichonephila; species Trichonephila clavata. The sequence continues at coordinate 138,907 of BMAO01019285.1, forward strand.
CACGGCCGAGGCGATAACCTAATAGTGATGAAGTATTTTCACGTCAATGTGTTGAGCAATTGGATGGCATTTTATTACCTCTGTTGCTCAACTTCTGAGGTGAAGTACAAATTTTATTTAGTGTATAAAATAATAGCATTTTTTGGAGTGAAATTTATTGCCGGCTTAATGCTTTGAATGTTATCGCTGTTTAAATTTACTGTCCCATCTTGCGCTGAAAAATGAAATTATATACCACTTTTATGGGTTTTTTTTTTTTTAGACTAAACTTTGTCCGGCACAAAAAGTGCGGAACTGAATACGAATACCTTGAATGTAAAAATATCCTGTTGCCGAGTCCTGACGTGTTATTACTGAACTTTAATTTTTGCAATTCCATACTTATTAAATCTTGAATTTCTATTTAAACATAAATTTTTAGCTTTTCATTTTCCACGTAAGCGCGCTGTAGTAAAAAAAAAAGGACTAAGACGAATACAGCTAAAAAGAATGCTTGAAAAAATACAGAAAAAAATCTTTTTACATGTGTTCTGTATGTGAGCACTTGGCATACTTAAATGCGATAATCCAGTACCTGCCACGTTCCACTCAACATGATTCTATCAACGTTATTGACTGACTGCACGTGCTATCATTTCCTTTGTTATCCGAAAATTTGGTCTTGGCATTTCCCTGTTTTAACGTGCATCATTATCTTTCCTTCTCCCCCTGTTTACTTTTACATGAATTCCTTATTTTGAATAATGCTGGCCCCAAAACATTTTTCGCATTACGAATTATGTTTGTGGTCAATATACTTATTTCTGAAGGATATGCAACCTACTGAAATCTATAATTGCGTTTTCATTCATTAATATGTAAATGAAGTAGAAATTCCATTAATGCGTGTCAATTTTAATGTCTTCAGAATCCCGGATGAAATAGTTTGATAAATCATGTTTTAAATCAAAAGAAAAGTAAGCGAAGAGTGATCATAATTTTCTGTAAAATCTTCCAAATCAGTATATTCCTTTTAAATCTTTCCCATGAAAATATATTTTTAAACTTTTACAGTTGCACAAATTTATTTTTCAAAGTAATGTGCTTTTGTTTTTGTGTGCGTGCATTATTTTTTTTTCCCCTTGATAAGTTCCCTCTTTTTTCGATAGGTGGCGTTTGCGAAATTTTCCAGTGTTATCTGAGCTAAGTGAACACATGAATATTGGAATGATAGGGGTTCTGATTTTATTCACGGTTTTTTTGTTTTTTTTTAAAGTTGACTTGACTACGAAGTTATCAAAGATAAAATGTACTTGTACGAGAGACGTCACTGTGAATACAAGATTGTATCTGCATAACTTTTCCGGGTCTGAGTCATTTTTATTTGAAGTAAAAGGAAAAAAAAATAGTTTTGGTATTTCATAATCAATGAAAAGGTTATTTCTCGGTTGTATTTAAGTTATAAATACTTACTTTGTTGATAGTGGAATCTTAGGGATAGCTTGCTTGTCAAAATACTTTCACTTCTTAGTATGTCGAAATAACTGTGTTTTGGATGAAGTTCAAAAAAAAAAAGAAATTGTGGTATTTTGGTTTTCCCTCACGTTGAACTTAGTAAATGTCTATTTACTGGAGCTTTACCATTTATATCTTTGACAAAAAATTAGCCGCTTAGCAATTATAAATGAATAGCATTTTCAATCGCTTATCGTACTTGTATTGTAGATTTAAAAAGAAGAAAGAGAATAACATACTGCGTTAATTATTTCCTAGTTTCGAATCGTATCCTCTGTTCTCAGTTAGAAGTTCTTACTTCCTTGACAATGACGAGGGCAGCTCTATATTTCAAATGCGTAGTGGAACAATTTCGGCTGTTGACAACACGCCAGCTGAAGTTAGAAAGAACTCGGTGACCTACTATTTTTGTATTTTGTATGATTGAAGTTACCAAACCTTATGTATAATATCGAGATAACCTTCCATAAACTAACTTGTGTCCTTAAATTCTTTGATGTCGTTTTGGTATATTTCTTTTGTAAAATATATTTTAAAGGAACAAAAGAATTATAAAATTAAGCATAAAAATGTGTGAAAAAAGAGTAAATTGAATAATTATTGAGGTTAAATGGGCCAAAAATGAAAACATGAAAAAGGAACTTTAGCAATAATTTAATATTCTTTCTCAAAATCATAGCAAGAAGGATATAATTTTAATCTGTTTGATCCAGTTAATTTTTTACATGTCTTTATATTTGTAAATATATTTTAAAAGGATTTTTTTTTTTAAATTTTAAACCTTGCAGAAATTATTGATCAGATTTTTTTAACGAAGGGGAGAATTTCTCTGAAATCTTTTTTAACGACCTTGTTATCAGGGGGTCAAAAATTAGGGGGAAAGCATTTTTATTAGTTTTCATCCAACTCATCTTGTGAAAATTACCTCATATTTTCAAAGAAAATATTAAAAGTCTAAATTCTTAGTTTCAAGTCTATTCCAGAGTTTCTGAGAACACTATATTTTTCAGAAGTGCCAAGTTGTTTACTAAAAAGAGCCTTAGTAACAAGCAAGAAATTTTTATCTCCATTGCCAAATATTCGGAGGTGACCTCTAAATAATAGGTCCAAATCATTGGTACAAAGATATGGAGCCATTGCGATAATACTTCATCTTTTGGTCGAGTGGCAGTATTGCTGATTTCATCTAGATGTCAAATCTAAACTTCTGTACAGTTGTACTTAGGCGAGTTGATTTTGCGCAACTTTGGGTTTCTCCTTAAGATTCGTGTACACGATAACACAATATAAATAGCATTCTACCCATATGTTGCCATTTCCAAACAATTTAAAGTTTCTGATAAATATAGGGTTTCAAATTTCCTTTCGAATGTAGAATTTATAAATTGTTATATAATTCGATACATTGATTGTGAAATATTTATATCGTTGGTGTTATGAAGATTTTTAATATTCTTCACTCAAAATGACCCCTTTCCCGTATAATTTGTGTGGGCTCCTTCCAAACTTTTTGGGAGGCGAGGACTAGAAAGAGAACTTTTTATTTTTTTACGTTTGATAAATTAAATTTTATTAATCGTAAATGTTTTTATTAAATTAATTACTGCTTGAAATGTATTGATTTTGTAATGTAAAGCAATTTTAAAACAGATATCTTAGTATTTATTTAATTATATATTAGTTATGTATATAACTTTTAAACACAATAACAAAATTTGTAAATGAGCCGCTGAGGATGAGCATATTTAAAGATCTATGAGGATTTCTATAAAATGCATTATTTAACCGAAAGACAATGCAGTGTGTGGACGTGTGTGTTTTTGTTCTGTAAAATAATTAAAACCATTCTTAATGTAAAAAAGTTATTAAAATTTTTTTAAATTGGTTCTGATGAATATACAGCTATTAAGCAGTTCTGTTCAAGTATCTAAAACAAATCTGAAGGAATATACAATATGTAAAGTTTAATTATAAATAAGAATTGACATTTTTTTTTTTAGTTTTATTTGAAATGTTTGTCCTTTTGATGATTTTAAAGCAAATATGGCTGCAGTTATTTGAATAGCGATGAAATTCAAAGTTCTAATTTTCTAGCCTGAATGCCAGGGAAAGAGCTACATCTGATCAATTCATCAAAAATTAAGGGGCTTTCTTACTTAGGTAGTAGTTGTAGTAATTATGGTATTCCATAACAAAGGGATTTAATTTTTGTGTATTATTCCCATTGTATTAACAAAGGAAAACGTTGGCAGATGTGGCGAGAACTTAAGATAATTGCCATGGAATTACATCGGTAGCTGACAATTAATTAAACAGCATTAAATGAAACCGTGATTATTGTATGAACATGTAAAATATGTGCTTGATAACATTTATTTATGAAGCTCTGTAGCGGGCTGTCGTGAAGGAATCGTGGTATATGCGAATAGGCATTACAATGCACGCTGATCTGAAGTGAAGGGAAGATATTATCAGTGTATACGAAGAAATGCAGGTAGATGTTAGTAGAGCGATAAACATCCGATAATCGCATGGAACAATTGACCTAGGAGAATGGTCTAGGATAAATCCACAAGGTACCACACACACACCACAGCAAGTGTCTACAACATAGCGGTACAGTGGTTTCCTTGAGAGTTGAGTAGACTTCATACTTTTGGTTAGGGTTCGATTGAGTAAATTGCACCATGCATATAATTTTTCGATATTTTGAGTAATATAGTTATTTTAAAACTTGCATATGGTTGTAAATACTGCTGCAACCAACTCTGTTTCCAGAATTTCAATCTGTATTAATCTATTATTCAAATCAGTTTTGCCTCTCAAATAGGTTATTTTAAGAATTGTATATCGTGTACATGCTGTTATATACACGTGAGGTACTTGAAAAACATGTACTGAAAATATACTTAACGCTAAATTTCGTCAAATGGGATGACCGATAAACATGTATTTCGTAAGGAGCAATAGAAGAGATTAGGTATAACGTTTTAAATAAACAAGTTTTGTAGCAATCGTTCGTTGGCTTTGATTCAAAATGCATTGTCCTTTTATCTGTAATATCGAGAGAAAAAAGGTTGGGGAAATAAAGAAAGGAAAAAAAATGACTATATCTGTGTCTACTCTCTCTGCTGCATTATCAGTAAATCAGAAAAAAAAGTGAAATTAAATACTAAGATGACGGTGGCTGTAGATGCTACTTCAGATTTTCTTTACAAAAATAACTTTCAAAAGAAACTTTGTACTAGGGTTTATTATGACGTTTAATTTCCGTAAAAAAAAATGTGATAATAATGAAAGCTGTGCTGAAAATACTCCTAGAAAGTTTATTCAAATTTTACTGAAGCTTTTTTACACTTGATTTGTCTGTTTTCATTTTATATGTTGTGCAAGGAAAAATTCAGTTTATAAAAATACCATGAGTAAGTTATGAATCTTATTTAAAAAAAAGTTGCCAAGCAGAAATAATGTTTCTCTCTATGAATTATCATTATTAAAATTTTAAATTTATGGTATAAACATTTTAAAAATATTTTTTTTAAAAATTCTTCTATGAAACTAGAATTTTTTTCGTTTGTTCGTTTTTTCCAAGTTATATTTCATTGCTCATATTGCACAAAATCCTTTATATTAAGATAATTTCAAAAATTATTGATTCGTACGGCTTTGCTGCACCCGGATTGGCCAGGCGAAATCCCGCCCACACTCTAAATTCGCTATTAGCTGTCGATTATTTTTATCGAAATTTTTTTGATTTATAACCTAATTTTTAGATTTGTTCAAATTATTTTTTTTTTTTATTTCATGCATTTCCTAATATCCTGAATTAAAATTTTCATATTCAAGTAAGTTTTTAACTACTGGGCAAATTGCAAAGCTATCATGGTCATTTCGAATGTCAATAATGGAAATTAGAGCCCGCGCGCGTTAGGGTTATTTGCTTACTTTATCAAACCTACCAGCTAGTATTAAGATAATTTTCCAAACGAGTGACGGCGTCAATTTTTTTGTAATACAGTTCATGGCAGTGATCATTACTGTTTCGAATTTTTGAGGAAATTAGAACTCTTCTTACCTCCTTATTTCAAGTATTAAAAATTATTTGTATTAATTAACCATTTCCTCACAACTAACGTTTTAAAAATCTGGAGAACCGGACAATTAAAAGCTCTATCAATTTCTTCTGGAAGGTAGAGAAATCACAAACATCGCGCATTCATGATTAAATTCTAAAAAACATTTTTCAAATAAAAACAGTTTATTATCTTGTGTATTTTCGAAAATACCCCGCCGTTTTGTGACTTAAAATGCGTAGGTATTATTAATAATACTTTTTTATGTTGACCTTTGAAGGACTAGTCATATTAAATAGCAACTCCATTTAATTTGCAAATATAAGAAAATTTTATGTCGGTGAATAGTTTCTTTGATATCTTAGCTGTATAAATAGAGACTAATTTAAATTTTCTTTAAGTTTTTACTGCCGACCCAAAACATTATGGCATATTAAAGATCATTCTAAAATAAGCAAAACGGACATCATAAAAAGAAGTACCACGTTTGGGAAAATAAGTTCTATTTTTACCCGAGGATAAGTTTTCCCGTGCGTATGGCGTTTTATTGGTGACTTAGTTCATTGCTTGAAAGGTGACAAAGATCAAGCAATTTACTATATATCTCATCTCTTGATTCTAAGATTGTGCGTAATTTAGTAATTCTCTCTGTGCTTTCTTATGTGCCAAGGCTATGGTGGCTATTTCGCTTCCGTCCGTGTCATAAAATGAAGAAGTGAGCATTTACTGTTGGTCATCGTAAAGAAAAACATATTTTCCAAGCTTCGAAAATTGTTTTTCCCGGTCAAGAAGATTAAAAACTTTCTGTTTGATTTAATTGTGTTTAAATATCAAGGATAGGAGCTGTAACAAATAAGGAAAATGATTTTTAAAAACATCGGAATACATTACAAAATGAAAATATAATTATCACTTCAAGGAACTTAAAAATCAAATATAAGAACCTTTAAATATCGTATTTAGTAACTATGGATTAACAGTCGGAATAAACAGGTTAAGGTAACCGACTGGTTACAACTTTTGTTTTTTAAAGGAGATATGGTGATTTGTTATTTTTAGATTTGTTTAGTACAATTTAAGAAAAATATGCTAAAATTAAGAAGAAAAAAAGAAATTATTACTAAAATGGGAAAAAATAGGTAAAAATTTACAAAAAATAGCATAAACGTGGCCCATCCTGTACCAAAAGTTTATGAACAAATTTTAAATTTTTCAATTCTGATGTGTTGCTATGTTATTCACTTCTGAAATGACCTTCAGGATAAAAGATATTTTAATTTTTACAAAAACTAGAGCACTTTATCTCAGTTATTATATCAAAGTGCCTCAAATAGCAGTGATTATATTAACATAAGGTACTGTAAATTTTGTAATAAAACAGTGATTGATAAATCTGAAGGTTAAAACAATTCTACTGTTATACAGAACTTACAGAAAATTTTTTAGTTAATTACTTTCAAAACTCTTTTAGCAATCGCTGGCCCTGTTTGAGTATTTTCAAAAAAACATTTCGAGTAAAACACGTTTTAAAGTATGACATCTTGCTTAAAGTAATGGCATCTGCTTTTACTAAAACACTTGTAGTTTTTGTTCTAGTGAACGGAAAATGATAAACTTGGTATTTTTATAAAGCTAATAAGATGACCTATAAAATAAAATCATTAAAAAAGTTTGGCAATTTTTGGCAAAATTCACAATTTTAGGGTAAGTCGGATACCTTGATTGATTAGTCTTTGTGTTAGGATATGATTTTCGACTGTTAAGGGTTTGGAATCACTGTCATAATTCAGTGTTAAATGTCGAAAAAAATATATATATAATAATTTATAATTACAAACTTATAAAAGGATATAGATTACACACACACACAATTTCGTATTATTCATTTAAATTATTTTGTTTTCCACATTGATTCGGAATGCCACTATAATGGAATTTTAAATCTTTTCAGTTTAAAGTAATTCATGTCGAATAATTAATGATTTATCGCTTTGTATAACACTCAATTATATTAAAAGGGTTATTATGACTTGGGGGGAGGGGCAATAAGCAGTATTTGCATTTGTGAATATTCAATTTTGATAAAACAAATCAAATCCTTCTTCCTATTAGAATATCAGAGAAATCGCAAAAAATGCATTTTATAAGAAAAAATTTTCCGGGTTCTCGTACAAACTACTGTATATTTCCTTAACTTTGATTTCAAACTTTTGAAATATGTTAATTTCAAAAATCAGTGAACTAAACTTTAGTTTTTGACATTCACTTCTACTTCTACTCTTGCGTCCATTAAACAGTTAGTTCCAGGAAAAGGAAACAAGAGAAAAACGAGTCCACAACACTCGAGTTTTTTTTTTCTTTTCTTTTTTTTCTTGTTGAAGTGGAGTTTTTTCTTAATGGGGTAGCGTTCTGAAGAGCACTCTGTTGACAAGATCATTTCTGCGATATTATTTTGATATCGCTTTATTAGGTCAAAAACACCAGTGTACTCTTTACAGAAAAGGGACTTCCTTTCCTCCAAGGAGCATCCATCCCGGGTTGTTAACAAATTTAGTTGCCTAGCCAACATATTCAAAATTATTATGTAACTTTTCCAATCCGTTTCAGTGTTTGTTTTCTTTTCGATTCGTATGACATTTTGATTTTATTGTTACAGATCGCTGTTTAGGATGCAAACATATGTGGAAACAGTCTGTTTTGCTGTTCACGTGTGGGCATTTTATTTTAGGTCATCGACCTGATAATAGATTTGCCATAAGGGTTTTTAGATTCTTGTTTTTCTTTTTCGTTAGGAAAACAGTTTTCTTTCGTTTTCTAATAAAAGAAATGGGAAAACTTAAAAGAACCATTAACTTTTTGCTATATTGCAAGTCGAATGTAAGACTTTCTTCATTTAATGTTATAAAATGTCTAAACCCGGGACGTTTTTTTACTCCTGATAAAAAATTGCTCGGAACATTTATGGTTTTTTCTGACTTCTTTACGCAGAGGAGAGGGGGTCAACCCAACAAATTTTTAACTTTTACACAGAGGTTACACCTCGGTGCTTTCGTCAGCAGGTTTTTTAGAATGTACCCCCTACGAGAGGTTTGCATATGCCACTGCTTCGGTACCTTTGAGAGAGCAGCATATTATAAGTCAATTATATTATGAGTCAATTTTTGTGCGTGTAGTGTGAAATGGAGTTTATATTTCGTCTCTTACACCGCAATGCTGAAAGGGTTTTAGAAGTTTACATTTTCATCTGAAAAATTGCAGATTTATAAGAAAATTGGAACTACTTTTTTGTTTGAAAATGTGTTTTTTAAGTCCTGATCAGGTTTTTTAATTAGGACAACCTTAATTTTTTAAATTATTATCCGGTTACATTTTCCCTCCCCCTGTTTTTTGTATTTTCCTATAACCACCATAATATCTTATCACATGGCTCTGAAATATTGCTAGGTTTTTATAAATTTAAACGATCTTATTGTTTTATTTTTCTTTACTGTGAAAATGTGTGTTTTTTAATCATTAATAAAGTACGTTTTTTTTAATTAATTCTCTCTCGTTGTATTCAACTTACATTAATTTATAAACTTGATACATCTTGCCTCAATAACATATTTAAAAAAAAAAAAAACTCTTATGGGTGGGAGTTTAAAGCTCACTTCCTGTAGTTTGTTTTTTAAGTCAAGAATAACGTTAAACTGCGGAAAGATATTTTGCTCGCGTTATAAGAAGTAGAAATGATAATATTTACTTTTATTGTTGATTTCTTGTCGGTTGGTAGGTTCAGTTATAAAGTTAAGATTGATCGTCCAATATATGTTTATTATTGGACAAAGACTATTGGTAGTTAAACATATATCTTGTTTTACGATCGACTTAAAACCGTCTGTGCTCGAATTTACTCTTGTCTCATTTTTCGAACAACAATGCAATGTAAAATCCAAGGCCGTCATCTACTTTGTCATTTATAAGATATATGAACGCTTCTATCTCAGTAATTCTTAAGAATCAGTCTGTGTGATAGTATAATATAATTCAAATTTTATGCTTCAAATGATCTCCAGAAATGTCTTTTATAGATAAATGGCATTAAAGTTAAAATATGGCATTCATAATGAAAAGAAAGTAAACATTTATAAATTAACTGTGTAAGAAAAAAATTAAGATCTTAATTTATTCTAATATAAAAATTATAAAGAGTATCTTGTGTGTGTGTGAATATTAAAAAAAAATCAGTCATATACATTACATTACATTATATACATTAGAATTGTAGGGAATTGTTTCGAATTTAAATCAACGATTTTCAACCTCTGTACCGCCAATTTTTTTTTTTTTTAAATTATTAATTATACTTTGAGAAGGAGAAAAAAAACCCAGAACCGAATCATTTGACCGTTTTATATAAATAAACTATTCATAAAATTGTTATTGACCATTTGACTACACCAGAAGAGTTATTCATTACTTCCCATATATAGATACTAGCCGTTACCCTCCCGCTTCGCTGGGTATTTCATGATGTTTTATAAATATATCTGTTTATATTCTGACAGACAGACAGACAAAAAATTTAAAAATTGGTTTTTTGTTATGAGTACCGTATATACTTTTAGTGCATTAAGTAAAAAGCTGCTAATTTGAAATTACAAACAGACACTTCAATTTTATTTATTTGTATAGATATAGATTGGGATTATAATAACTATTGTTTAAATGTGACTCTAAAAATGTAAATAAAAAAAAGAAAGGATTAAAACTAACCGTAAAACTTATCAATTTTTTGTTTCTTGCATTGCTTTTTGCTTATGAAGCCTTGATTTATTATTTTTAAAAGTGCATCCGAAACAGCGGATGCTCTACTTAACTGAACAGTGAGATAACTATCATAAAAAAAATTATGGCACGTGTCAGCGAATTATGATGTGCGCGTAACACTATTATGTCTCATGAAGAGCATCGGTCGCCAGTAACCATAACAACGACTTCATTAGCTCAGCTTGGCGTTCAATTTGGCGTTCATCTTGGCATTCAGTTTCACGTTAACCCGTATAGTTTCCGTTCCCGTAAGAATACGGGAATAAAATATAGCCTATGTTACTCCCCGTTAATGTAGCTTTCCATTAGTGAAAGAATTTTTAAAATCGCACCAGCCGTTTCCGAGATTAGCCGGAACAAACAGACAGACAAAAATTTTAAAAATTGGTTTTTTGTTATGAGTACCGTATATACTTTTAGTGCATTAAGTAAAAAGCTGTTAATTTGAAATTACAAACAGACACTTCAATTTTATTTATTTGTATAGATAAAAAAAAAATTGATTTTGTGTTCGTAATCCATTCGTGATAATTACGGATTTATCTGTATTTCCTTAACTTTGAACGAAGAGAAAATACTCATTTCACTCTGTAATAATCGAGATTTAATTTCTAAAACATTCAGAAGAGTTAATTCATTTTTAATTAAAATTAGGGATTATTTTCCCCGTGATAGCCAAAAAAGCTTTAAAAACGTTAGTTACAATTTTCTATATTTTATTTGTGTGAATTTGGATTTTCAGCATTAACCGATATAAAATTGAAGAAGAAAAAAAATTTCGGAACTTATAAATGTGGATGACGAAATGCGAGTAGCATTATCATTTTTACGACCAAATATAAACGAAATTATCAAAAATCATCAAGCTCAAATTTCGCATTAAATGCATTCTTATAATTAATTTCTCAATGAACATTTTGTTGCCTTTGTCGTACGTATTATTTTATTTAACATTGAAAATTATCATATGCTATTTTAAATAGTGTATTACCAATAAGTAAATTTCTTTTTGACTTATTTTTGGTGTGCCGTCAAATTTTGAAGTTGTTAAAGGTGTACCGCTACAAAAAAAAAAAAGATTGAGAATCACTGATTCTAGGTATGGACTAAATTCATATGACGTCATAATCACATGATAATTTTAAACCACGTGTTTTTAGCCAATCAAGTTCAAAAACACATGTGACGTCATAGTCACGATAAATGTAATCATCTATTTTCAGCAAATCAGTTCATGCACTTCGTTGTTGCCAAATTACGCTTTTTACAGAAACTGTTTCTTTTAAAAAATTAATATTTGTCACTTTATTTAAAAGTACATGTATAAAACAAGATTTTTCTTTCTTTAATTTTAAAATCTTTTTGCAGAAATTTCTTTTTATAGCTCTTGAGCATCTTTACCCAACTGTGCAATTTGAAATTTTACCTAAGTTTTACAAATAGAATAAAAAGTACGAGATAGTTTATTGTCCGTTTTGAATTAAATGTAGAACACGTGTTTATATTATCATGTGACTGTCATGAATTTAGTCCATTAAATATAGACGTTGAGTTTTGTCGATAAAATTCTTTGCAGCTGTGTTACCATGTTTAATGGTGTTTTTCAAGATACGGTGTGTTTAAAGTCCTCGAATCGTGATTCGAAAATTTTACCGCTTTAATCTACGTTAAGAGCATTCGATCTTCATAGTTGGATTTATTTTACTTACGTTAAATCAGAAATAGAAATGCGATATTGTATCATTCTCACGTTGTAGAATTTATTATTTTTCACATAATATATTGTTTACCTGTCAGATTGAATAAATAAAAGTTGATTCACGCTTTATAAATCGTGAAGTCAGAATGTTCTTTGAATAAACATGCATATATAATCCGAAAGTGCTAAATTCCAAAGTCGTGTTGATGACATATGCTCATCTGCGTGAACAGACGAGTGCGTTCCTTAAATCTTTATTGTAAATTTTTAATGTTTGATTTTAATTTAACTTATATTTTGAAGAGAAATTTTTTCCCCCTTTACCTTAATGGGTTTAATGTATGTGACGTCATAGTCACATAAGTGCAATCACGTATTTCCTACCAATTAGTTTATGCGCTTTGTTGTTGCCAACTTTTGCTTTTTTACTGAAACTTTCTTTTAAAAAATACATCCGGCAATGATAATAACATAATTCGGTAAACAAAATGCACTTGATCTAAAGGTATACGTATAATATACGAATTTTTTTTTTTAATTTTTGAAAAGCAAAACTTTTTGAGGAATTTTAAAATTTGATTACCTTAACCCATTTATCAAATTTCAAATTTTTTTCTAAATTTTATAAGTTAAGACTACAAGTCTAATGTCAGTTTTTAATTCGATGGAAATCACGTGATTGCATTTATCATGTGACCGTCATGAATTCAATTATTGTGATTAAAGACTTGTTGTAGTATATAAATAAAATAGATAAATCACCATTCAAAAATATTTTTTGTAATCGGAGAAAAAATACCATTCAAATGCAATAAAAACAGATAAATGTGATCAATCTTCAAAAAAATTGTTTTCCCACTCTGTAAACTATATTTCAAAAGAATCATATTTGCACGATATTTTATCAAATGAAGTAAAAAAATGTATTGTTTTATTCGGAAAGTTGAGTGAAGAGGATGAAATGAACTATTGTTTGAGCTATATATCTATTTTTCCAGGAATTCGGTTTCAATCATTAAATGTCCTTTTTTATGATTACGCTGTTTATTTACGTCATTCTACGAATTGTATTTGTTCAGAAAAAAATCATGATCTTTTTATTTCTTAATATGGCATTTGTTACATCATACATAAAATTGAAAATATCGATTTTGTGCTGACAAGACATTTACGAACATACCTACCTACCTTATGCTTTTAGCTTAAAATGAACTTTTTTTTCTCCTTTATATAAGAATTCTACTTTCAATCAAACTATAAAACCATTTTATATTGGATGTTTTTTGATATTCATTTACATCATTCTATTGCAAAATGTAAGGTAAAGTTCATAAAGACTACTGCTTACGTGCCATTTTAATTTAGTGACTATGTTGTAAATCGAAGGAATGGGACCGTAGATTTTAAAATATTGAATATATATTGTATTTATTTGTATGTATTACAATGTGTCAGAAAGAACAAAGATAGCAACGAATCGAACTGAATAGAATTTCTCTCTAATTTTAATATTTATTTTGTAAATTCTAAATACCCACAGACAAATCATTAAAATATTTTAGGAAAGGGAAAGAAAGATGTGTCATACTTTTAATTTATTTTTTTCATTCTCCCGATTGCATTTTTTAACACGCTTTTAAAAGTTTCATTTGTATGTAATGGAATTTTTGAACTCAATTTTTACCCACTTTAAAAAATCGGATTAATTCGAAATTTTGTGCACTTGTCTAGGATCGATGACAATACAATCATTTCAAAATTTTGTTCCATTGTCCTTATCAGGATCGTCAGGAATAACGATAATCAGATTTAGCGACAATTCCATATACCATTTCCAAATTTGGCGACTTATTGCATATACAGTTTCCAAATTTGGCGACAAATTCCATATACCATTTTCAGATTTGGCGACTAATATATTTGTTTACTTTTTAGTTCGATTCAGTATAAAAGCGTGTTTTTTAGTTTTTTTTTAAACTATAATTTATTTATTTTTATTGTAATAAAGGTAGAATAGATTTTAAGAAGTGATTGGAAATTCACTTTCTAAAAATCATCTTACTGAGGAATTCAAAATGACTTGTGAACGATGTATGATTTAGATTCATCCTCACCTGTATTATTTTTCCATAACTACAAAAACATTATATTAAGATGTAAATCATCGCGAAACTCTGAACAATGAAATCCAATAATCCTTATTTAATTCTTATATTATTATAGCCTCCTGTTAGATATGCTTTTAAAATGTGGATAACCTATTCAATTTTTTTTAATTATTAGTGTTGTTGAAATTAAAAAATGAGGAAAAATGACTAGGATATGTCAGATGTTGCACCAATTTATATCAATGGCATATTTTCCCCCGAATTTAACATGGGGCGTGAACTCGTGGCTGACAGTGTCTATCGAGTCGTGGATTCGAATCCTGGAGCCATTGAAGACTCGCAATGTCTGGGAACCGATACACGTTAAATCGGTCGAGACTCAAACCCCTCACGTTAGAGTGATGTGGAAGTTTGGAGAGTGGTGCACTTGCTCAAATGCCGTCCTCATCACTTGATCGAGGTTTAAAATCACAAGGTTCATCGCCAATCGTCCCAGTGTAGCTTTTTGAATGCGACGTTAACATGTACACAATCCTTAATTTTTTGAGATATGTAGAAATTTTTTCCAGTGCTGCTGCTAAATTTATAAATTTGTGCAATTGTTAAAGCGATAAAGTTAAAAAATGTTCTGTGGGGAAGGAAGGGGGAGGAGGAATCACGTTTTCCTTTGCACATATATTAGCTTGAGAGACTACAATCAATTTCGCTTGAAGTGTAAACAGAATTTTTTTTATATCTAATGTATATGCTATTTCTACTTTTCTCTGCAATGTTTATGAGATAGAAAAGACCTCAGAAAATGATTCTACTGTTGAGAAATCACCGAAATATGCCATGGGCTATCTTTCGTAATAATGACCAACCGTAAACAGGCTCTTTCTATGAAATAGACTTTTCCCCCCACCTATCTATCACCTTATCAGCCAGATCTAAACTGCTGAATGTTTATTATTTATCAATTTTCATTAAGAGATTAAAGATAAAATATTTTCTGAGAAAAAGTTTTGATATTAGCTGAAGAGTACCGCTACACAAATGAAGAAAAATGAGATCAATTTAAAATGTATCCAACGAGGCGATTGTCATACCACGTGTGTCCCCGCAGACTCGAAATACATGGCGAGAGATAGAGATGGAGCAGAGGAACGACATAGTGCCACTACATCGAAATATGGCTGCCCGTCCTTCGTAAACAACACGTTTACAAACACGTGCGACACGTGTGTGTGTGACGTCAACTGCAAATTGTTTCGCAATGCGAAGTTCAGTTTCAACCGTGATACCGCTAACATCTCAGATAGGTAGAAAAGCTTGTGCCGGCAAAAAGCTAAGAATAATATTCAAAAACATGTTTTTTGATTTATGCTAAAAGGCCTGGCTTTCCTAAACTGTCATTACAGGTTTTGCTTCAGAGCGAACTTGTGCAGGTTTTATTGTTGATTTTTTTTCATGTCCCTTTAAGTCGCAAAAAAGTTCAATGTTTTTGTTTTGCTATTGTTATTTTTCAATGCTACCCAGTTTTTTTTATATATTATCATTTTCATTTTTGACACTTGAGTAATATTAAATGTACATGATTTCCAGGAACCGCCATTGTGTTACTCATTGTTTTTCCCCCTTTATTGGTGCTTGATAGTGTTTTTATGAATTAGTTATTAGAGGTGTAATTGTAGAAGTTCATTTTTTTCCCCCGTCATAAAACGATGCATAACAACGTGACGATTATATAAATTGATACACTCAGCATATGACTTGTTATTTTCAAATAAAGTAACATGCTCTTCAGATTTTTTTTTTTTTTCAATGGAAAGAAACGAATTCAACATCTTGTATTATTTTTAGGTGCAAGTAACGGGCGTATTTTCATTACATGCAGAAAGTAATGAGTTTCCTTGTTCAGTCGTAATGTAAAAAAATTTCCAAGAGTAGAATTTTTTTAAGGATAGAAAAATGCGTACTATTTAATTGTGTTTTGCTGAAAAGATTTTTTTAAAGTTCGTAGATTCCCCCCCCCCCCTCTTTTTTTTGGCAGAAAAAAATAGGAACAAATGTATTCACCTATTTTTATATGTTAAAATATCCAACAACTTGCGATAACTTTAAAAAAAAGGGGGAGATATAGAGATTTTTTGCGTTTTTCAGATTTGTTTAGTACATTTTAAGAAAAATATGCTAAAATTAAGAAGAGAAAAAGAAATTAATATTACTAAAATAGGAAAAAATGGGGTGAAAATTTACAATAAATAACATAAACGCGGCTTATTCTGATGTGTTGCCAAGTTATTCATTTTTGAAATGGCCTTCAGGATAAGAGATATTTTAGTTTTTACAAAAACTAGAGCACTCTATCTTAGTTTTTGTATGAAATTGCTTTAAAAAAAAAAACAGGGATTATATTAATATAAGGGACTATAAATTTTGTAATAAAACAGTGATTGATAAATCTGAAGGTTAAAACAATTCTACTATTATTAAATGTATTTATAATACAATTTATTGTGGATTTTTTTAAGTTGAAAACATTTACATATCTCCGTGCACCACGAAGTATCACACGGGGCTTACAGAATTATGAAACACACACACGCAATACAAAGAAAACAAAAAAGAATTTTAAAGACGAAATATTTACAATAAATTTACCGAACTTTTTAAAGCACTTCTGGTAGAAATAAGTTGGTGAAAATTATGATGCCAATTTATATTAATGCCCTTGAGAGCTAGTTATAAGATATTTCTCAAACTTTTAACACAGAAGGAGCACATGTTCTACATTTTCCTCGCCACCAATATTACAATCGCAGAAAAATGACGGAACCCAATTAAATTTCTTCAAATAGCTTTTAAAATTACCATGACCAGTGAATTTTTTTAAAATTGTTAATTATGGGTTTGGGATGTGCAGTTAATAAACTTTAATGTGGAATGTGATTAAATCGTTTGGTTTCAGTATTTTTTTCCTTTCGAAAGCCTGTTCAATTAAATTACTAATTTAAGTTATTATTTCTAAGCCAGTTTCCCTTTCCCCAATATTGTATTTGATATAGTTGCCGAAAATCAATCTTTTTACCATTAACTTCACTTTTGATTTAACAGCCTGAAAAATGTTAACGCTTTAATTCAACGCAATCAAGTTTCAGAAACCTTCACCTGGAAGAACTAAAAAATAAACAAAACTAAAAAAAACTCACTAAGAGCTAAAAAAATACTTTAATGAGTTTACGCATTATTCAAGATTGAAAACATTTCTAGTAAAGTATTTTGATAATTAATAAGGAAGACTATAGAAAAAATATTACAATAAATCAACTGCTATTAATTGTCCCTCTTAATCAGTTGAAAATCTCAAATCAAAATCAAATAACTTGAACGCCTGCAAACAAACAAAAAATGAACAGTTCTTTCAACAAATGCAGGAATGTATCAGGAAAAATGTCACGTTAAAAGTTTCGTGGTCAGTTTTTGATTTAAGAAACGGCAAGTTGTTTTGTTGGTAAGATGTCGAGTAAGGACAAAGCACATGTTACCGCACATGTTTCTGCATTATTTGGCATCGTGTTTCCTTCAAAAAGTCGTATTTTCCTCATTTGGACATCAATCCATCTGTAGATATGCATCATGAATCTTACAATTTATCAAAACAACGTATTGTTTTGTTTAGATCTTTTTGATTCTTATGTGCATGAGTTCTACGAAAATAACAATTTCTAATCTATTGATAATGACTAATGCATTTTTCAGTTATTATTGATATCGCTCGGATAATTAGTTTTTGGTAATTGCCTTGTTGCAAAAATGGAAACTTAGGAAAATAAGGATGAAGTAAAAGAAATTAACTTTTCACGAAGCTGAAATGATTATTTTGAATCTTAAAAAAAAAAATTAATGTATTTGAAATTTTTCACAAAGTTATTGTAGAATTTATTTACTTGATTGATTTGACGCAACTGTGTGTATTTTCTTATTATTAACACGCTTTTATAAGTTTCACTTGCATGTAACGGAATCTTAGAACTCGATTTTTACCAACTTAAAAAGATCAGATTCATTCGAAATTTCACACCTTTGTCAAGGACCGATGACAATACAATAATTTCATAATTTTGTTCCATTGTCCTTTTCGGGATCGTCAGGAATAAGGATAATCAGATTTGGCGATAAATCCATATGCCACTTCCAGATTTGGCAACTTATTGCATATATCATTTTTAAATTTGGCGACTAGTTCCATATACCATTTTCAGACACATGGCGACTAATTTCATACATCCTTTCAGGATTTGGCGACTAATTTCAGATTTATCGACTAAAAGAATAAGGTGTAACCTAAAGCGAGTGTTTTGAATTTAAAGCTAATTATATGCAAGTATAGAATACACTTGCGGTTAAAAGAAATAAAACAAAAAAAAGTGTTCTGTATCTGACATAGTAGAGGGTGTGTGTGTTAGCAATTTCTAACCATAATATAAACATTTTTCTGAAAATGAAAATAAAAAGGCCCGTTCATGTGAAAAAAAATTATTTGCCTTATAACTGCTAAATATTTTTTATTTTTATAAAGCAATACGTTTAGAAATGATGATACGAATTAACATGAAAGGAACACGTTTAAAAGGTGAAAAAACGATTGACACTTAATATTACCATGTTTTTATTAACTCGCTTTCTTTAATGTCTGTCCGGATGGAATTTTGTAATTTATTTTTTCCTGTGAGACTTTCCGAGGAGCTAGACTTGAAATTTGGACCATAGCTCGGAAGTGGATGACAATGGATGGAAATATGAAAAAAGAAAACAAAATACAAAAAGGAGGAATTTTATAATTTTTAATCCGTAAAAAAACATGGTATATTAAAAAAAAATTTAATTCGAACTTTTTCTTCTTTACACATTTTTTTGTTTGACCTGTTTAAAAGAGACGGTATCTAATATTCCGATACGGGACTCATCCGAGGCCCGCAAACGGAGAGAATAAATACACTTCAGACCCTTTAATTAATATGAATTGAAGAGCAAGACTAATTCCACAGCCACGTAATTCCAGCTTCAAATATCAAACTCAAGGATAAATTCAAACAATGAATAAATGATAGTTTAAAAAACTAAAAAATAAGTTTTTATTGTAGTTCGAACTAAAAAATGAAAAATAAATTATAGTTTGAAAAAAACTAAACAGGCTTTTATACTGAATCGAACTAAAAAGTAAAAAAATAAAGAATAATGATTAACGAGAAAATGAATGTCATTGGGGTAAAAGCGTGGGGTGTTCTATAAATATATCAATTGTTATAATTTATAACTTCTATTCCGAAAAGCTGAATTACGTGTAAAAATGTAGTACAAAGCACCCCACGCTTTTACCACAATGACATTCATTTTCTCGTTAATCATTTTATTCTTTATTAAGAATTATTTTTTTACTTTTTAGTTCGATTCAGTATAAAAGCATGTTTTTTAGTTTTTTTCAAACTATAATTTATTTTTAACTTTGAATTTCTGTATAAAGATTACATAATCGTTGAGGTTCTTTTCTGTATCAAACATCAAGAAATCTGATTTCCTGTAACAAATAATTCATAAAAATCGTCAAATAATGGTAGTTTTGTGTGTTAGAAGTTACAGAGGATGTGTATTGTGACGTATAGACTGGCACATTTATGATCTTTCAGTAAAAATAAAAGCTTGTACTTAGAAAACACAACCTATCATTCTCATTTTATTTTGCTTGTGCAATTATAAAAGAAGCATTTGGTTGTCATTTTGTAGCATGATTTATGATAGTGATATTGCTTTATAAATGTCCTTATATTTTATCAGTTATAGTCTTGCTGAATACTTCAGTTCGAATTTCTTTTCAAATGTGCAACGTAACTAAACCAATATTTTTTAACTTCGGAGTTTTTCCCAAAGCGTTTGATGATTTTTCAAAAATTTACTGCTTATGTGGTATTAATCTTCGATTAAAAAATGTCATTCCTATTTGTCTTTGTTTTCAAAAATTATTTCATTCATTACATTTTGTATTAAAGACCGACTTCGCCTAGATTTAAAATACATTTCATATAATCATTTTTTTTATTTTTCTAGTACTAAAATAAATTTGCCTGGTTCTTACGCATGTAATTTACATTTACCATTCTACAACCTTAAAATTTAGATAAAATTGTATTTCTGCGTCATTTCTTACTTAATTGGATAGATAAGTATCAATTTAATGTTGTAAATTAAACAATGTGTCGATTTTCGATGTATCAATTGCGAATCAGAATTTGGTATTTGGAGGCTTATTTCAATATGAAAAAGTTATACTTTCTTTAACATTTAGAGTTGTTACTGAATTTTTTGATTTTTTAAAATAAATTTTGAAGAGAGGAAAAAAGCAAATACTATTGATCCATCAACGTTAACTACCCTAAAATCAAACATATCAGATTCAGAAGTATATTAAGAAATACTTTGGTTTTTTTTGTTTCTGGTAAGTCACGTTTATGTGGCTAAAGTTGAGCAATCTGTTATGTTATTGGCCTCTAGTTTCTATTTCCTTGTTCCACTTCAGATTGTGGTTGTTGCTTCGTTGATATATCATTTCCTCGGATCATGTTGCGTGGCACAAATTCCATTAAAAAATTTTTCTTTGAATCACTCCACAAATTTGTGAGCGAATGGGTTCTTCTAATAAAAAAAAAAAAGTCGAATCTGTAAATTTGGCTATTAAAAGAGAAGAGGATTTTTATTTATTACCATTATAGTTTCATAATCCTTTCAAAGAAATCTTCCATTTTTAACTTTTGTTGGAATAACAAATAAGAATATAGTTTCTTGACTAATATGCATTTAAATATGCTATATACTCTTATAATAATAAAAATAATAAATTTATATAATTCAAACATTTCCTCAGAAACTGAAACGCTTTGTGAACTACAATAAATTCAAGATTTAAAAAGTTGGCATCTTACAATGAAAAAAAAAATTCCTACAATAATTTTCGTTTGACTTGTACCAAACGATAGACAATAATAAATAAATAAAAAATTCAGAAAATATTATTGTTCAGAAATTATGATTTATTAAATATAATTACAAAAAAATGTATTGTAACATGGTAAACTTTTTATATATTTGTTGATCTCATTTCATGAAACTTAAATCTAAAATTTCTGGCAATTATTTTGAATAAATAGTTCGGGGAATATTCTATTTTCAAATTACGATTGGAAATCGTGGGGTTTTAATGATGGTTTATAAATCTTATCACTGGTTCAGAAACAGGGAAAATATTAATCGTTTGCGCAAAATAATATATTTAGCCACCTAAAATGGTTTTCCTCAAAATTATATTCTTTGGAAATAATAATCTGACTTGAATGAAATTTGTACTTCCTTCTTCTGAACTAAAAAAAAACTCAAGTGCAATAGTTGGAAAGTTTCTTTTGTAAAAAGTTAATTTGCTTTGTTTATTATAATTAATCCTTTTGCAGTTTAATTCCATTTAACCCTCCAACAGTGATATCAAACTGGGATAAAAGCTGTAAAATTATTTAAGTCTTTCACCTTCTGGGATGCTATTGTTTTTCAGCTACTAATAAATTGATCCATTACTTTTCAAATTTGTTACAATTCGTCCCTGCTTTCAGCAATAATTAATTTTAAAAGTATATTATACCGTCGAAAAAATTATTTTTGTTTTATTTGCTGGAGTATTTTTTTTTAAAAAAATAACAAAGCTTCGTAGTGGCTGTTCTTTGCAAAACTAAACATTAAACAATTAAAATATGTTGCGGTTCAAATTCATATCAGCCATATTCCCGATTTTGTTATCTGATAAAGGTTTTATTATTTCTTCTAACAATAAATTGTAGAAATTTCCATGAATATGGATATTAAATGTATATAATAGTCGAAAGGAATATTCGTAATTCGTTATATAGAAAATATCGTTCTAACTGAAATCATCTGATGATTCAATAATATAAAGGTAAACAACATCATTAAGTCTGAGATAATATCTAGTACATTTACAGGCTACTGTGCTGTCAATTTTTTCTTGCATGAAAAACATTGATATTGTTTTTAATATTTCTTTATTTTTCACACAGGATTTGTGAATTATTTTTCATTGTTTGAATTATTTAAAAATACTTATTTCAAATGAAAAATAAACTACTTTATACTGATGTTATTTATTTATTTTTTAGGCTGGAACTAGCTTTATTATTTTTGATGAAATACGCTTTTCAAAGGAATTGCTACCCATGTATTTTAAACACAACAACATGGCAAGTTTTGTCCGTCAGCTAAATATGTGTAAGTTCATATTTATAAAAATTAGGCTAGTTTATTATATTGGGGTGCTCGCTGGGAAGTTGCCTATACGGCCTCTTCAACATAATTAAAAAAATATTTTAAAAATTTCTGTTGAGTTAAAAAAATTTGTTTTTGTTGAAAGACAGCATTTTAATTCATTTTTCTCCTCTTAGCCTTCTTTTAAAAAAAAAAAATAGAATAGTAATGCATATGACTTCATTTTACTAATTATCTCAATATTTTTTCCAACATTTTTAAACTATAATTCATACAGGCATTAATAATTGCAAATGAAATTTAACCTTAAATTATTGTAAAGCATGATTATGTTGTTCACCTACTATATATCACTAGTTTGTATATACTTTAGTTCAATTAAATATTTAAACCTGTTCCAATTTTTATATAAAAGGAATTTGTTTCTTACTGTTTAAAAAGAATTTTAATTACACTTTGTATTGTATATAAAAATTGTTGTGACAAAAATATCACATTTATTTGTTTGTTTATTCTTTGTAATTATGTTTTATTTCAATGAATTATTTATAATAAATTTTACTGCATTTTTTTACTATAGATGGTTTCAGAAAACTCAGTTGTGTAGACCAAGGTGGAATGCACTGTTACAAAAATGAAATTGAATTTTATCATCAGTATTTTCTTAAAGGGCAGGAATCTCTATTGGAACTTATCAAAAGAAAGGTAAATATTATCTGTGATTTAGATTGCTCATTAGTTATTGCATGGGCATTTTTTTTATTTCACAATATTCATTCTACAATTTGTGCTCTACAAAATTAAAATATTTATTTACCCTGAAATTTTCTCCAAGAAAAATCCATTTTTGTAAATTTATGTATTGGGAAAATGAGGTCTCATTATCAGTATGTTGATTTGTTCAGTATTTATTCTCAGTATCTGTATTTGTGGTAAACATTGCATTTGTTATCTTAGTTCAAAGGTTGTTCTAATCCTATTTGTACTTGTATCAAAGAATCCAATTTATGAAACAAATGTACTTTTAATATTCAAAATAAGAAACTTCCATGTCATGAGTTTATAATTCTTAAAGGATAAAAAAAATTTTCAAAGATTTGATTAAGCTTTCATTTTAAAATTTAATGATAACATTTTGATTAAATAAGGTTACTAAGTCTGTAATTTTTTAATCATCACATTGCAACCATATAAAGTTTTATTCGATTTTTCTCTACAAATTTTGATTATGTGATTGTAATGTGAGCTTGAAAAGCTGAATAGTATATATTAACTGGTATTCATATTAAAATATGATTGTAAAATTAATTGTATGCTTGATTTGAATACTTGTATAATTCCTGTATGAATATATGTTGGTTAGTTGTATAAATATTTTTATGGTAAATATGATTTTTAAAAATGTAGTGTTTAATTGCATTTTTTTTATTATATACCAGTGGCGCACACAGGAATTTGGGGGGGGGGGAGACGAGTCCACTATTCCCGTATCATACCCCAATACGCCCCCAAACATCTTTTGATTTCATCAATTGTAGAAACAAAAGGCAACAAAAAACAAAATATTGAATAAATAATTAGCATTAATTAATACATAAATCAATTATAAATACTTAAATTACCAGAATTGACATTGATTATAATCCCTATGCATAAAATAATCAGAGGGGGGAATCAGGGGCATCCAGGGGGTCCCCCCCCCTCCTATTTTGTGTGTGTCACTGATTTCTACTATTGTTTTTTTTTTAATCCTATTAACATTTATTTGTACTCTTTATAACTCTTCTTATTAAATATATGTTATTGACTACTTTTCCATGTATTAAAAGTTCAAAGGAAAATGAAAAATATTACAAAAAATATATTAGTTTCAATCTTTTCCCTCATAAATGTTTCTGAAAGTTCTTGATGCAGTTATGTATTATCAGTAACTTGCAATTTGATAATTTTATTTAATGAGTTTATTGCTTTGTAAATTCACTTTTATGTAATATTCATTGATTTTTCTGTATGCATATGGTAACAAATATATTTTTATATAGATTCCAAATAGCAAATCAGATGAACCAAGAGTAAAACAAGAGTATTTGGATGAATTAATATCTAACATTCGAACACTTAAAGGAAAGCAAGACAGTGCAGAACATGATGTGAGAAGACTCAAAGAAGAAAATGAAGTGCTATGGAATAGTCTTGAAAAATTATCTGTCAGATTTGATGAGCAGGAAGCTGTGATGAAACAGGTACTGTGGTGCTTAATAAATATTTTTTAAATAGTGAATTTCTTACATTATGTTAAAATGTTGCTTTATTTCAGTGGTCACCAAATTTATGAAGCTTCTGAACTACTGTACATTTTTTGAATTCTACTGTGAGCTATACCAATGAAAACTACCAACTTTTTTATATAAAAAAAGTCTCGTGTTTTCTTATTGCCTATAAATGGGCATTTCTAGTAGTTAAATCAATTTGAATATAACAAAAAGTGTAATTAGTATTGAATAACAATTGTAATAGCAGATTTTTTTTATCATTTATTAACTTTAATGAGAAGAGTGGAATTCATTGTCATCAAATTTGTTAAGGTTGAAAGAGTAGTTAGTGGGGCTAACATTTGAATACAGTTCAAGTGTTTACCACTGAATCTGTTTCTGCATACTTATTTTTAACATGCTTTTATAAGTTTCACTTGCATGTAACGGAATCTTGGAACTCGATTTTTACCTACTTAAAAAGATCAGATTCATTCGAAATTTCGCACACTTGTCGAGGACTGATGACAATACAATAATTTCATAATTTTGTTCCATTGTCCTTTTCAGGATCGTCAGAAATAAGGATAATCATATTTGGCGACAAATCCATGTAACACTTCCAGATTTGGCGACTTATTGCATATATCATTTTTAAATTTGGCAACTAGTTCCATATACCATTTTTAGACCTGGCGACTAATTTCATACATCATTTCCAGATTTGGCGACTAATTTCATACATCATTTCCAGATTTGGCGACTAATTTCATACATCATTTCCAGATTTGGCGACTAATTTCAGATTTATCTACTAAGAGAATAAGGTGTAACCTAAAGCGAGTGTTTTCAATTTAAAGCTAATTATATGCAAGTATAAAATACACTTGCAGATAAAAGAAATAAAACAAAAAAAGGTGTTCTGTATCTGAGATAGTGGAGGGTGGGTCTGTGTTAGCAATTTCTAACCAGAATATAAACACTTTTCTGAAAATAAAAATATAAAAAAAGGCTCGTGCATGTGAAGAAAAAAATTGCATTCTAACCACTAAATATTTTTTAAATTTTTATAAAGCAATATGTTTAGAAATGATGATACGAATTAACATGAAAGGAACACGTTTAAAAGGTGAAAAAACGATTGACACTTAATATTACCATGTTTTTATTAACTCGCTTTCTTTAATGTCTGTCAGGATGGAATTTTGTAATTTATTTTTTCCTGTGAGACTTTCCGAGGAGCTAGACTTGAAATTTGGACCATAGCTCAGAAGTGGATGACAATGCATGGAAATATGAAGAAAAAAAATACAAAAAGGAGGAATTTTATAATTTTTAGTCCGTAAAAAAACATGGTATATTAAAATGTTTTTTAATTCGAACTTTTTCTTTTTTACACTTTTTTTTGTTTGACCTGTTTAAAAGAGACGGTATCTAATATTCCGATACGGGACTCATCCGAGGCCTTGTAAATGGAGAGAATAAATACACTTCAGACCCGTTAATTAATATCCATTGAAGAGCAAGACTAATTTTACAGCCACGTAATTCCAGCTTCAAATATCAAACTTAAGGATAAATTCAACAATGAATAAATGATAGTTTAAAAAACAAAAAAAATACGCTTTTATTGTGGTTCGAACTAAAAAATGAAAAATGAATTATAGTTTGAAAAAAACTAAACAGGCTTTTATACTAAATCGAACTAAAAAGTAAAAAAATAAAGAATAATTATTAACAAGAAAATGAATGTCATTGGGGTAAAAGCGTGGGGTGTTCTATAAATATATCAATTGTTATAATTTATAACTTCTATTCCGAAAAGCTGAATTAGTATAAAAATGTATTACAAAGCACCCCACGCTTTTACCACAATGACAATCATTTTCTTGTTAATCATTTTATTCTTTATTAAGAATTATTTTTTTTACTTTTTAGTTCAATTGGGTATAAAAGCGTGTTTTTTAGTTTTTTTTTTCAAACTATAATTTATTAATAAATTTCGTGCTGAAAAAAGATATGTAAAGCTGAGCTTTGCCTTCTGTATCAGAAACCTGTACTAATATTGGGTTCTCTTGTGGAACAAAAAGTCATGTATTTTCTGAGCTTGTAGAAATAAGTCACACAAATCATTTTGAAAATCAAAAGGCTCCATGACACTAATAGAGCATCAATCTTATGTAGATCATCATCTTTTATGGAGACGATTGAAAAAAACCATGCAACAATTGAAATCTTTTTGAAATATTGGAAGTGTTTTTTGAATTAACTTCTCAAATCTGAAATAATTTCAAGGGATGGCTCAGTGGATGAATCAATGCTAGCGTTCCAGAACAGTAACCTGATCAACTGAAAAGATGCCTAGATTAGCTTGCATTTGATGGTTTGGTGACCACTGCTGTATTTGATTTTTAGAAAATTTGTAATTAAATCTGCTAATAAATAATAATCAAAGTAAATATGTTTTCTTCTCAGCTTCTTCCTTTATTTGTAAATATGGTTCGTTCAAGAGAAATAACAATAAAAAGGAAAGCCTCATTGATGATAGATGATGGTGAATCCCACAACAAAGTTGCACGATTATCCCCTCAGTATTATGTCCAGACAGATGATCAGGATTCAAATCAAGATATGGTAAATATTATTACCGGTTTTATTTCCTTTTTTACCATGGCATCCGTTAGTGTCTCAAATTATTTCTAATCAGCCACCTTAATTTATAATTTTCCCCTTGTATTCAACTTTTGGTACAAAATATTTGTTTAAATAAGTTTTTTAACTTTTGGAATAGCTTCTCGGCTCTTAAAAACTCATTAGGTTCTATTATTAATGTTATCTAATATTTTCCGTTCATTTCAGATACCCTGGATATTATTTATATTTCAGATGTTACTGGAATAATAATATTCCAGTAATATCTTTTAATATAAGAATTAAAGTAGAAAACAGAATAGAGAACTTTTCAAGCAGTAAAAATATTTTTTAATTTGTTTTTTCCGTAATTTTTTGAATTAAATTATTTTTATTTTAATTAGTTGATTTAATTTACTTTGCTTGAAATTTTTTATGTTATCAAAGCAATCATCAAATTCTATAAATAAAATAGTCTCTGTATGTCATTATTTTTGGCTTGAACTATTGGGTATGATTTCATTTTGGTGTCATTTGCTGTTAATATACTGTTTTCTATTTGCTTATGTTGTTGCTTTTATCTGAATAGTCATCCTTTATATTTTAAATATTACATAACCTTTTGATAACTATTTCAGCTCTAGGTTATCTGAAAATAGTAGGGAGGCCTTCAATAAAACGGCTGTTAATACCACAAATGTGTAGGATAGCTCTGTGTAAGCTTTGCTTAATGAAATTCCTAGTGAATATACTCAAGTTGTTTTTTATAGCCCGTGTCTCCAGGTAATGTTTCAAATAGAGGACCTGTTATTCATGATGTTACTGAGATGGAAAATAGCAAGATGTACCCTGGTGCCATTTTATGTTCTTCAAATTCAACCACCACTAAAGAATGTGAAGCGATTGTCGATAGTCCTTTATCTAATAGCTTAGAAAGCTCTGAACAAACCATCGACAGTCCATTCACTGAACCTGGCTCGATGAAGAAGTTTAATATTTTAAACCAAAACTATGAGAGGTGGGTAAGAAGGATTTGTCACTTTCATTTTGTAATTAGTGGAGTAAGTTGACTAATGGCCTATGTAAAAACAATGCATTAATTCGTAGAAAATTACTAACCTCATTATTTAAAACTACATTAAAATGTTCTATATGCTTGGGATTTAAATTGTTGTAAATAGTATAATGTAAAATTTGTTACTAATATACTTTTGTTTAAATTTATAAACATCTGTGAATTAAACTTCAAAGTTTCCTTGCTTTCCTTTTTATTCTGCTAAATTTCTTTTTCTTTTAAACTGTTGTTAATTGTTGACATTCAGTTATATTGTATATAAATAAACTGAACCATAAAATGCATAGCAGTTTAATTGATTTGAATTCAATAGTCATAACAATAAAGGGATCTAAATAGTTGTAATATTTTGAATTCTCTTGCACATTTATTTTATTTTAGGCCAATATTAGTTTTTTACATTTTGTGAGCAGTTTGTAATTTTCTTATCACATCATTGAGTTTGTGGCTGATTTTTCTTCTAAAAATGTAATAACATTTCAACAAAAATAGTAAAATTTTTGGGATGGTAGACATTTGTAGAGACTTTATCTTAAAAAGATTATTTGCGAAGTTATCTGCTAAACATGTAGCTCTTATTTCATATGCCATTAGCAACTTACTTCACTATTCGTAATTCAAGAGTCGACCAAGAAAACCTATGTACGTCAATGGTGTTCTCCCTAAATTTTGAGGGATTGTCATGTAGCAATATTTATTGTCCAAGAATAATAACACTGTAACAATATGGGCACTATTCAAAATTTTTCATTATGTTTTTTTATCCTGAATTTTATTCCGATTCTTTCAGAATTATATTATAGCACTATATTAGTAGTGATGCTCATATTTCCAAGCACAGTCAGTTGATAGTTGGATTGAAGTAAATGGGGGAGTCTGACAATACTTAATCATCAAAATTTGAATCACATCACTTCTAACATCCATTTTAGTATAACTATGCGATTTTGAGCTAAAAAAAATCATTGAATTGGGACACATGAATGTATATGAATACAGAATGGCAATACAATAGAATGTTTGGTATGTTTTATAGAATGATATAGAAGATGCTGCATATTTCTCTTTTCTTAAACATATTAAAGGCAAACTTAAAATATATCTCTTTATTCTTTTACTGTAATTTTGAAACATTATCTTAAAGAAAAGAAATTTAATTTTAAGTTTATTGGAGTTTTATAAGTAATTTATTTAATGTTTTCCCTCTTCTTAGAAATAGAAAATGACTATCCATAAAAAATAAATTATTTTGAATCTTTGATATTTTTTTTAAAGGAAATTTATTCATGGAAAGTATTGCTTTGTGGAAAGTTAAAAATCTTTTACTTCTCTGAAATTTAGATACCATAAAAATTGCTTTATCTTTTCTTTCTCAGGGGGGGGGATTGGTTAATTTGCTTTATAAACAAAAATTCAACAAGAAAAGTTAAGTCATGTATCATTTGATTGTATAACATGTACTATGTGGGAAGCCCTGACTACTCCCAGGGTGTTCTCCTTCAAAATTGGGGTGGAACCGAGCCAAATCGTACTGTCACCTGCATGATGCTCAAAGCTACGGCTAACGACAGGCGTACAATCTAGCCCTATGCCATGATGAATTTCGTGGACCTCGATCTGACTACGTCAGACAGGTGGTATTAGCAACAACAACAACTATGTATATAAGAATATAGGAGAGTAAATAAATACTAAATAAAATTAATCTGAGAAGTACTAGAAAAATGTAATCATTTAAACAATTCATTTGAAAGAAAGCAATTTGAAATTTTTAAATTAGCTGTGAAAATAAAAATACTTAGTCAGCAACGAATATCTCCCATAATATTTCTTTGTACGAAAATCGATCTTCTATAATGCTAAGGTTGAATAGTTATAATAGCAAATGATATATGGACTAGTGCAAATACTCTTCGCAATCAAATAGAAATACTGATAAAATTCTTAAGTATTGATTTGTATTGAGAAATAGATATACCATGAGAACTGTTATATAATAGCAGTCACATCAATTTTAACAAATAGTGCCCATATTGTAGAAACTTTGAGCCATGTAAACAATTGTATTTGAAACTCTTGTAACTAGAAAAAATGAAATGTTTTCATATTTTTTTAAATAAGAAGCTGCTACTTATAATTATGAGTCTTGTATAGATTTGTTTACTGCTTCAGGAACTCTGAAACTAATCTCTAACCACTATTGTAGAATTTTATAATTAGAGTATAACTTGTTTTATGTTGTTGACAGGAAACAAAACAAATATCCTGGGAAAATGTGTTCAAAATTATTATAAATGTTTTGTTTGATTTAGCCACAATATATTTTCAGTAAGTTTGTTTTAAAATATTAAAAACTAATTTTGTTTGGTGAAATTAGAATGAACTGTATTTAAATACAATCATTTACAACAATCTATTGAATCTGAAGAATGGTATTCACACTTAGTTCAGTATTGAAAAATAACATTAGAAAAAGTTATGTCATATTTCATTTTTATTAATTCCACATAGACCATATGGGGAAAAATTTTAAATTTAGTAGTCACTTCTGTAGTGATATTATTTTGCCATTTATTGTTAAATTCTAATAATTTGCGATATTAGTAATTTTAATTAACTTTGCTTCATTTAAAAAGTAACTAATTTTTAATCTCAAAAATTCAATTAAAGTAGCAGCTTCTAATTTTAGTTTTGTTTTGAGTGGGAGAGTGAATGATTGATTGAAAAAGAGCATGTGTGCAATTTTATCATTTGAAATGTTACTACGGAACATCGTTCTTTCTTCATTAGAAAGACATTGTACTTGTTTTCCTGTGATGTCTTCAGACGATGTAAATCTTTTAAATAAAGTATAATTTTTTTTTTTGTCTTGTGTTAATTTAATTTGTGTACAGAAACATTAATAACTTTATGAGCTCTCTTACTTTTTAGTCTAAGCACTTTCATTTCCTTTAAGCTTGATTGCACTTTTTGATAGTGTGATTTGAACATGAAAGCACACAAATACTTTTAAATTGTGGCAAAATGCTGTTGGTTATTTAAACCTCGCATTCATTTATTTGGTTAACCACTTTTCTACATGCTGTATGTTGCTGTTTATTGTGTTAGGTGATGGTTTACCTAAACAACTGTTGTGTTGCATTATTATCAAATCTATTTTTCCCCATGAGCTACTTTATAAAATGATTATTTTAGAATTCTTTAAAAAATATCTATTCAGAATATTATTTTTTAAATTTATTTTGTTGATTGTGCTTTCTTTTTAATTCTTACCTTATACTTGGTGGCTTTCTACCATATTTCTGATTATTCTTGAAATCTGGAATTTTTTATACATAATTTTAAATGGTAAAGTATGTAGCATTTTTATGAAAAAAATGATGTACAAGATTCTTATTACCTCTTGTTTTTGTTTTCATTAAATGTGTTTTTGCATTGAAATTATTCCTGCATTTTCCTATTATCCAAAAATCAAAGAAGAAAGTCGTCATGTTTCTTCTTGTTAGGGTCTTTGAGATGCGTTGGCCCGCTTCTTCTCTAATCCTTCTCTCTTGCGAAGATGCCTTTTAATAGACTTTCTTTGGTGAGAAGGGCTGATCTAAGTACATCGAGCAGAATGGGTAAGACTAAATGTTCAATGTGTTTTGTCTGCTGTTTTACAGTGGTTCTCAAAGCCATCTAGAGCTCATAACCTTATTTGAATGTTATTTCATTTTTGAAAGGCTTTTGAACAGCTGTATTGCTGAACTTTGGAATAATTACCATGTTAGAATTTTTGAAAAACAACTTTTTTTAATTTATTATAAAAAGTAAAACATACAAAATTAGTCAAAAAAATATGTGTAAAGCAATTTCTTATAGTCCCATAATTGGTTAAAGGTAAACAATAAAAACTAGCCACATATTTTCCACTGACTTTGAAAGAGAAGTAGAGAATTAATCACACGTTATTACTTTAAAAAATTGCTGTTTTCCATAGAATTACATAATTTGTTTCAAACATTATTTGGATATTTATCTTTAATTAGGCAGCAGTTTAGCTTCTTTAAAGGTTGAATTTTAACACAATTATTGCAACTAATAAATTTAATCTGATAATTATTCATTTTAAGAGGAGCTTTGCTATTTATAACATTTTTTATTTAATTTTTTATGTTTATCCCAAAGTTTTTTTAAAATTTTTTATATAAATGTGTATTTAAACATTATCAAATGGTAATCATTCTTCAGTTCACTCTTATAAAAAAAACCCAATTTTTTTTATCAAAATTTGTAAGTATAATTAATTTTTGTTTACATAATGTGTGAGTTTATTTTTTTTCGTGAATGCTATGCGATTTGGAAGTATGAATGATTTGATTGAATCTTGTGGTTATATGTTGAGTGTGATTGGGAAAAAAGTGGGATTTTTTTCCATTCTCCCAGTATTTTTAAATACCAGTATTTAACTAGTCCAGCTAGAAAAATTAACTTAAAATGCTAGTTGGCTTTTTCTTTTTATTTTAGTAATTGCATAAATTTTCCAATAATCTTGAGAACCTACTGTTCCCAAACTAATTGTTTGTTTTACTGAGTTTTGTGACTTTTATGTTCTCCCAAAAAATTATCTATAACATAATTTAACCTTCATTCCAGGCGAAGTCGAAGTAATTCATTCAATCCTCAAATGGAAATGAAACATTCATCAGTGAGCGTTTCCAGTTCATCATTGGGTCTTGGCTCTCCACCTGCTGTGTCCAGTTACACACCGACTTTAAGTAGCATTTCTCCTACAGTTATCATTGATGAAAATACATCCGATGTGCCCCTTTCTAACATAAGGAGCCCATTTGTGCCCAAAATTGAAGATTCTTGCTCAGAGAGTAGCCTTTATACCATGAATTCTTTAATGAATAATAAGGTTGCACCTGTCATCAATGAGGAAACCATTTCTATCTTAACTGAGAATACATCTCCTCTGATGAATGAAGGTGCTTCTACGAGTAGGGGAAATCAGTATGCCTCTAACAATTATATGCAGTAAGTATTAAGATTTTTCAGCTCTACATTGCTTTTTAACACCTTTTTACTCAAAATCTTGTTCTTTTATAGAGATATATTTTCTCAAACTAAGCACCATTATGTAATTAAAAATTTTTATCTGGCTTAAAAATTATCCTTTTTCAGGTTTAAATTTACTCCTCAAAAAAACTTTCCTTTTAAAGGTAAAAATGAGAAGTTTAATCTCCAGTCTGCTAATTTAATAGTTTATTCAAATTATCTACAGATAATATTGTTACGAATTTTGTATAAAATAATGTAAATAATTTGTATTTGGATGTGCAATTCCTTTATATTACTCTATGCTTGCTATATTTGTTTCATGTTAAAATTGTAATATTCTCAAGCAACACCGTCCCTTACGTTATAATGGCGATTCAATGGGAACTTGGTGAAATAGTGGCGATAAAGCCAAGTTGGCATCATTTTTGGCTACCATGTTGGCGAGTTCGGGACCCTCTGGATTCTTCTAGAAATTAGTAGAAAAATCCACTAATTTCATGATCTGTGTCACGATCGCATTTTTTCGGAAATTTCGGCCCCTGTTATAAATAGAGCGATACTCGCCGCAACAGTCAGTCTGATTTCAACCAGCGAGTAGTAAGCATTGATTTGGTTAGCGATTAGTAGACTTGCCTTGAACTTAATCAGCTCGGCTGTGCTTGTGAATAATCATTTACAAATGTGTATTTTAGACACTGTTTATTGTGTCTGAGTGCTGTTAAAGGTGTGAAATCCTTCTGTTATTTATTCTGTGAACTTTGCTGCTGAATCCTGTACTTGTAAGGATTGATTTACACCAATAAATACCCATCGCTCGCAAAGAACTGTCTTGTTGCTTATGACTGCTTTTGCATAAAATCCTCGAACCCCGATCTACGTAACAATATGAATTAACATTTTCCACTAATATATACACTTTTTGCCATATATCTTTGTTTATTTAATCTAGGTTGCCTTTTTAATTCTTATATTTTGTTCCCACTCGTAATATTTACCTGCTGACTTATATGTTTGCCATTTGCAATGTCTTGTAAAAGAGACCAGTAATGTCTCAGGAATCATCCTTTATTTATAAATTTGTAATTTTGTTTGCACTAACAGCCAGTTACATATTTACTGTAATTTTGTAGTGCTTCAAATGGTTATGAATTCAATTGGATGTGATTGATGCTACATAAAATGTGAAACACAGTTTTTGATTTTTGTTATTGGTTCTAGAATTCTGCCTAAATTCATTTGGCCTGTATTCTTACATTGTAAAACTGTTTAAAGAATGCTTTGAATATGACTATAAAAATGCTTTCTTGAATATATAAGGGTTGCTCAAATGAAACAGGGACATATGTGATTGGGTCAGAATGAGCATTGTTACAGCAGGGCCACCAAACAGGAACATGAATGGTGGTAGGAAGTGTACACTGCATACAATGTTTAACAGTGAAACCTGATAGTGGTGAAGAAAATTAAACCAAAAGTAAAGTTCTACCATGTAAGGATGCATCCAAATCTGAACAATGTGTAGTAGTGCGGTTTCTGATTGCAGGAGATGAGTTAAATACAGACATCAACATCAAGATGTGGAGTGCATTGTTTAGGTCAAACGTCTTAGAACACTTGGTGTAAAAGTTTTCGAGAAAGGCAGCATATGATATCAGGTCTTCATGGCAATGTCGGACCACACGACTCCCTTGAAACCAAGGCAACTTTTAAAAAATGTTAGAACACCCACTGTTAAGTCCGTATTTGTCACTGTGACTTCTAGGGGCTTTAGGCTGCTTAAGACAGTATTAAGTTTCTATTTGTATAATGAAGGGAAGGAAGCTGGGCAGGACTTCCTCAAGAATCAACCACATTCTTTCTAGAGTAAATATATAGACTTGCTGTCGAAATGGTGGAACCTGTTTTTCAACACTGTGCGATTTTGTTTGATTTCCAATTAAATCATTCTTTTTATTGAACTTGTCCACTTTTCATTTGAACTACCCTTATACAATAGCCTAATACTGTTGAATTCCATAAATTTTCATCGATTTATATAAATTGATTTACACTAGCATGTTTAAGGATGCAAATTGTTCCTTAAAAGATTTTTTTAGGATGAAATTCATTATTTAACTATTAGTTTAATTTTTGAGACCTTTGAACTTCATAGAAATTTCTAAAATAATTTCTTTAACATTTGTCTGGCATGATCTGAAGATTTACTTAATTGGGTAATGTGATTTATGTAAAAAACTTTCCAAAATCGATAAATTTTTTGATTTTATAAATAAAATTTTTTAAAAAGTACACAGTATTTTAGAAAGCATTTCATTTTCAAAGAATTTACATAATTTATTTTTCAACACTTTTTATATTTTGTTTTTGGGATTACTTTTAATATTTTTTTAACAGGGTATTTACATATATGTACCATATATTCTAGCATACAACTTGCACCTTTTTTTCTCTAACCCAAAATGTACATGTTTGAGGCTCTTATCTTTTCAAGTCATTCACTCGTTTCCCCCAGCATTCAAACAGGGGTTTTCTATACTGACAAGGGTTAAGGGGTACAATATGGGGGGAAGAGGGAATATTTAAGACAGTTGTAAATAATTCTGCAAATAGATGCAATGCAAATATGCACAAGATTGTCACTCCAGATTTTTTTTTAAAAGGTCGACACAAAATACAGTTCATCCAGTGTTTCTTATTGCAAATATGGGTCCTGTTAAATAAAAGTGTGTTTTTTCCCAATTGTAAAGCCATTCAATCTATGAAAGAAAATAGCAATTATGTATGTGTGTGTATAATCCAGCAAGGAGGCTTGGTATTGCTGAAAGCTCTATATGTGGGTGGAAGAATAGGGCAAAGAATAAACGTGCTTTTGCACCAGAGTGACAAAAAGCCCTACACTAGAAGAAAATATTACAAATTTTGGTCTAAAGTCACTTAAATTTATAGTGTACCTAATAATGTAGAGGGTATGGAAGATAGCTATTTACTTATGGGTCAGAGTAACACTGATGGCGAAGATGAAACTAAATTTAGCATTGTTCCTGAAAATATAATGGAAGTGAAATCTAATGAACTCTTCATGTTATCTGATAATGAAAATTCTTTAAATTATAGTGGTATATCATTTCTGTTAAAAAGTGTTATATTCCAGAATGTATGGTATATATAGTAGACTTGCTTTAAATAACTGCACCAGTTCAATATTAAACCTTTTTTTTTTTCCCCAAGTTTGTCAGATGAGTAAAATAACATTTAAATTTTTAACATTTTTATTTAAATTTTTATTAAAAAAAACTAATTTTAATATTTTTTTTTAAGGAATATTAAGAATAATGTGCCAGATATGAATTGGGTAATGAATCAAGTAGCAGCTGTGTCAGCTTATGCTGCAGCTGAACCTTATTTCGATAACTGGCTTGGGGTATGTATAATTTTACTAAAATTTTTGATACCAAGATAAATCTAGCAATATCATGTTTATGAATTATGATCAAAATGAATTTGTATTTTCCTAAGTTTGTGTTGGTGTGTTCTATATATATTTTTCTTAATTTTTTTTCCAACATAAAATTCATATTTAAATCCATTTCTAATCAGCAAAATATGTGTATGAATGAAGTACAGAGTTGTTTATTATTGAGAACAACATCTGTTTCCTTATTATTTTTAAAGTTATTCTTATGATATTATATTCTTACACTAATGTTTTCGTGCAAGATGTATGGATGTATTTTTATATCCATCTGAAAACTGAATCCATAAACAGAGTTTATATACGACTGTAATGCTAATTTTCAATGGAATCTCCAGTTATTTCAAATCTATACTATTATATTTATTTGGATGCAGTAAAACTGCATAAAAAAAGACTAACATTGAGGTAGGTTTTTGCCTTATTTAATGTTTGAGATATTTTTAAAGATATAAATATCCATTGAGAAATTATTAAAACAGATTTAAATACTTTTACACAAATGAGGATGAAAAAGTAAAAACTTGTATATTTTTTCTCTTGTGGGTGCATACATCATTTATTTCGTCACTATTCAGATTTTTTTAATTTTTTTTTTCAAAACAATAATACTTTGCTTATTTTATGATTTCTTCTAAAATGAATAAATATCGATGCATTTAAGTGAAAATGATTTTTAAAAAGTTCATTGATCATTTAGAAGCAGCAATTAAAAAAATAAAATGCCAAAAACTATCTTTTTTTTTTTTAACAAAACAATTATATTTTGCATATTTTATGATTTTTTCTCATATGAATCAATATTGTTGCATTTAAATAAAAATTATTTTTAAAACTTTTAGAATCAGTGATTTAAAAAATAAAAAGCTGAAAACTTATTTGAACGAATTTTAATAAAACACTCAAAATACTTAAATCAATCATTTAATAATTTCTTCATTTATAAAGATAATTGCATGAAACTTTTTTCCCGTGTGTCGAACGTTTCAAAAATCCTCACAATTTTACTTCAAGATTTAAAATAGTAGTGAAATTTTGTAATTTGAAAACTTTCTACTTTTGTCTTTTTTCAATATACAACTATTTTTAAAAAGGCTACGTTTTCGTTTCCGGAACTAAAAAATTGCAATGAAAGAATTTAAAAGTGAGTGAGTGAGTGATTTATAAATTCGCACTGTTCACCTATTCGAGGTTTTTTGGCAACAGACCTCGAAATTTTCAACCATGGTCAAGTGACGAGGATGACACCTGAGCTTTCACCCATCTCTCCTAATTACCACACCACACCAACATAAGAACAAATTTCGAAAAAGGGAGTTTTAATGACATAGTTAAAGAAATCACTCACATCGCGCACACACACATAAGTGCTATCGTCTTGAGGGAAACAGGAAATTCCCATGGGGATTAAGTTATTCACTTGGTAAAAGCCCATACAACGCCGGGCTAAGCGAAGAGGAAAGAAACAAAGTAAAAGTAATTTCGAAAAATTTTATTGGAAGTGGTGATTTTGTGAAGAGAAGGGAAATTGTTATATGAGAAAGCCATGATATGCACTCACGGGCCATACACTCACATCGTACGCGTCACACCCACACAAAAGTGCTGGTATCAGAAAGAAAGGAAATTAATATGGGGATTAAGTTATACTCTCGGTAAAAGCCCGTGCAACGCCGGGCCATGCCAGCTAGTATCTTAATAACTTCTGCAAGTTTCATTGTTATTAATCAATGCTTAGTGCTCATGCAAAATAAATTAGTATGTTAATGGATTAATTTATTTAATATAATTAATTCCTAAAACTAAATTCCTCCATTGTAGAATCTGATATTTCTTTTTCACATATTAAAAAAAATCATTAATTGTGGAGTTTCAAGGAAACATGCTAGTTTAAAAGAAAAACTTATTATAATTCATTTACATAAAAGTAATATAGTGTTAGCCTTTTTTTTTTCTTTCCTTCTCCCACAAATATATGCTATTAATCACATTTTACAATGAAGGGAAAAAATGAGAAGCTTATTAACTATATTAATTTTTCCATTACTCCCAAGGACCCTTAACATAAAATGATAAATAACCCAGTAGAACAAAAAAAAAGTACCCACTTATGCTTCATGAGGAATATATTATTTTATGTATCCAAAATCATTCGGAAAATGTTATTTTTGCCAACTATGTAATGTCTTCAATAAAATTAATTTATCTAAAAATTATATGCAACTAAACTTTTCTTTCTAAATTAAAATGGAATTATTATTTTGATTTTTTTTAAAAAAAACTAACTTTTTCATACACATTGTGTATTTATTGAGAAAAAAAATTATGAAGCATTTGTTTCTTGTAATGTTATTTTCAAATAATTGCTTGTCTGTAATTAAAATATTTAATCATATTTTTTTTTGATGATGTGTTTATTTTGATCGACATATTTTACTTTTATAAATAAAATTTTAATTCATAAATATTGTATCAAATAATAATCTAAAACAATTTTTCTTTATAGCAATTGATCAAATCAGACAATATAACACCTGGTTCTAGTATGCCTCAAACACAGGTATGCATATCAAGCATCTTTTTACTTCTTTATTATTAACTTTAATATATTTTTCAGTAGTAACCTAAAATTAAGCCACTCAATCCCTTTTGGCCTGTAGTGTGTAACTTAACATGAACTTTACTTTTATATTTAATTCAGAAACATCTCATTCATGATTAGCTCAGTATATTTTGAATAAGAGTTGATAATATTTCATGCAACCCATTACATTCTTAATTTTAATTACATTACATTAGAATATGCCATTCACTAATGTGTATCAATGTTGATATGTCACTCAACCCTATATTCATATACTTTCTTTTTTGATTCATTGCATTTAAATGTGATATATAAATACAATGCATTTGTACTAACGCTTGTATATAGGCACCAACTGAAGTTCTATAATGCAGTGGTTCATAAACTGTTGTCCGTGGACCCCCGGAGGTCCCCAGCGTTTTTCTAGGAAGTCCGTGAAGTTTTCTCTTTTAATATTATTTCACTCTTTTATGGGCTCTAAGAAACCTAGAGGGAAAAATTTTTAAAAGTGCCATCCTAGACTAAATGACCAAGTTGCCCCCAGTGAAAAAACTACTAGAACATATATTTCGATTAAGAATATTATAATTTATGTAGAATTAAATTAGTTTATTTTTGTAATATTTTTAATTATATGTTTACTGTTTTTTCTTAAAGGAAAAAAAAGTGTTGTAAAAGTGTATAAGTAGTAGAGGCATTCTTAGGATTATTGAGGAATCTTTAAATCACTCAGCCATGTGTTGGAAATCAAGATAATGTTCAAAATATTGCGGGGGGGGGGGGGGTAACAATATCTGGTTGATACATAAAGAGGGGCCACAGCGATCGAAAGTTTAAGAACCGCTGCTATAATGAATTATTTTTGAAAAGGAACATTTTACAAATGGTAAAATTAATACAAAATAAGAAAGACCCCTTATTGTTAATCATTGTGTTTGTATTTTTTTAATGCCCATTTATCAGTAAGATTTTTAAAAATTTATTATACTTTTTTTTTAATTTTAGGGACCAACTGGAGTGAATTTTGTATAAAAATCCAGGATGTGGAGGGAGAACTTTTCTTAATCAATGGTACCTGAGCACCCAATGAACTAAATATTTCATTTTGATATGAATTTTTTATAAATGGGATGGTTCTGGATTTGTATTGAAAGTGTTCTGCTTAATAAAGTGGTGGTAGTTGGATTGTAATTTGAAATGTATTCAGAGTATGTTATGTTTATCAGCTGTTGTAGTAGTAATTGAGTTTATTAATAATATAAATTTGAAGTGCTAAATTAAATAAGTTCTGTCATGTGGAAGAACGTTTGTATTTAACTACACAGTTTTACAGTGTTTAATTAGAAATGTATTACAGCATTTGAAGATTAATCAATATGTCACAGTTGGTTTCAGCCAATTAAATATCATTGAAGAGCTTAAATTGTATTAAAAATTGGTTAAATTTATTTTGTGCTCATTGGGTTTGATTATGTACTACCTGATGGATTTTATCATTTATAATTGATGTACTGAATTCTTATATTTCTGTAAGGTAGCTGTACACTTACAGAAATATTTGTTATTATTTTCATCTGTATCAGATGATAATATTTCTTGTCCTTTTATATTTGTTCACATTTTTACTCCAATCCCTTCAAAAAAATTTTGATTTCCATACGTTATTAGTAGTAAACATTTGTTTTACTTCATAAACTTATCTCTCTCCAGTTCTTGATTGACCTTCAATTTTTGTGTGATACAGAACTATCTGAAATATATATGTACTTTATAAGATATCATTATAACTATATATATATATTTTTTAATGTTCTAAAAAATTGATTGACTTTGACAAATGTTATATATTTAAAAATTGTCTGCATTAAATTTGTTTAAAAAGATCTGCAAAGAAATGTATGAATTTCTCAATTTCTTTATTTGTATCAGTTTGCATGAAATCTAATTAGTTTGTACTAAATGATTTGTTGATTGTTTAAATTAACTATGTTGAGATAAGTTATTGATTGCAGTTCCTTATTTTATAATTTGTTACAAAAATGGAATACCTCACTTTAGAATTTAGTATAGCTATTATAATTTTCTTTTAAGATATCTTTCAACACAATATCAATATAAAACAGTTGCTTGGATCTACCTTAAAATGTTACATTTAAGGTTTTTAACACTGCTTCACTTCTCTAGGTGAGGCATAGATTTAGATCCAGAATACAATTGAATGATGCAGTGTTTGTAAAGATAAAACTTTTTAAAATTATAAATACATATTTTTTAATTTTTTCTAAATTAAATGCAGCAAAATTACTTTAAATAATAAATATATTTATAGAAGTTCAAGTTGTAAATAGCCCAACTTATTAATTTCTTCTGTTTTAAAGGAGATTCATTATATATATATACATACACGTTTTTAAAAAATGCTCATATCAATAATCTGTTTAAAATTTAAACAATTTTAACCAAATTAGATAAATGTTTCTATCAAATGTGAAATTTTTAATGTATTTTAAATATCAATGTTATTTTTGTGACATGTACAAAATAAGTCTTCATCGAGAAACTGTATTATAAGGTTTTATGTAGCTGCTCAATGTTAACTCATTTATATATTTTTTTTATCCTGTATCAGGAGCATTCACTATGTATTTCATTCTGTATATCAAAATAAAGTGTCTTGAACAATAATTCTGTGAATTTTTCATAACTCTTTTACATAAATATACACGAATATTTGTCATGTATATTCAAGTCCTTTGAAAAAATTACATGTTGATTAATAACAAGACAAAAGATGCTTGCTTCCAAAAATTATATGTTTATGTTTAAAGTCCACTCTTCATTGTCTTTGATTTAAAATAAAGCTTGTTCTATTATTATTCCTGAACTATATCTTATGAAGTTGACTTATTTTGCTTGAACGCTTCAGAACATACAATGATCATAGTCTTCATAACCAGTGATATTTGCATCATATTTTTAAAAATCTGTGTGAAATAGAGATAGCTGTACATGACATGCAGTTCAAGGCTTCGTTATTCGTATGGTGTAGAAGTGTCAAATTTGCACTGGGGTTGTCCTTGTTATTTAATCCTTCTAAATTACAAAATATTTTGCCAATATCCCTATAGAGACACTAACTCAAACAAAATAAAGCTTATTTTTACCTCATAATCAAAAATATGTTATGCTACCATTCAGAGCATAGTAAAGATTGATACTACCTTTTAAATTCTTGCCCTT
Source organism: Trichonephila clavata (assembly GCA_019973975.1). Taxonomy (NCBI): domain Eukaryota; kingdom Metazoa; phylum Arthropoda; class Arachnida; order Araneae; family Nephilidae; genus Trichonephila; species Trichonephila clavata. The sequence continues at coordinate 181,691 of BMAO01019285.1, forward strand.
TTTTTAAAAAATTTTTAGTCATTCTCTTATTGTACTTTATTATAGATTCTCATTTCAAGATCAAAAAAGGAAATGTGAATGACATGTTTCTTATTATCATGTGTTTTCAGTGAATTGAACTTAAAGATTCAAAATCAATAAGAATTCCTTAAATATTCCAGAGATTGATAGAATTATTGTTCAGTACTATTTTTAATTTTACAGATATTAAACTCTTTATTTTGTGTGTAAACAAATCTGTTTTAATTATAACAAAACATTTTTGTTTTAAAATAAAATTTTTTTGATTGCATATCCGCTCAAAAAATACTTTTCACCAACATTTGAACATAATTATTTAGTTATTCGGAGAAGGCTGCTCTTATAACACCCATGGAAACCCTGGAGCTGTAGGCCATGGCCCCATCTTGTAACCACATGTTGTCAAAATCCCTTTCTTGGAGAACGGGTAAGAAGAACCATTGTCACATACTGGTATGAATTGAGATACTAACTCATTCCACATTTTCACACGGGTGTGTGTGTGATCTAATGGTCTTCAGAGAGGTCCTTTCCTTTCTCTGGAAAGCATTCATCCACATTAAAATACGTTTGATCAGTAACACAACTTCTTGGAGGAATATCAAAGTGATAATGGAAATCACTGCACATTGCACTGCAATCACCAACCAACCATTAGAAAATACGCCTCAAAGACAAATGCGAACTACTGCCTTGACTACAACATGTTTGAGTGAGACAGGTGGGAATACAAATATCCTACTCCTTCCATCTAATTCCTCCCCTCCCTATAAACATCATTGCAACATGTTCATATCAGGAAGTTCCTGTGCCCCACCTGTATATAGCTGTGTGCTAATAGTATTGGCATTTACAGGATGATGCAGAGAGGGCATTACTGTTTGCATAATGTAGAATTGTGACTGTGTGCTTCGCACTTGCCAGACAATTATTCAATCTCTCCTTTAATCTGTGTAAGAGCCTATTTTGTTTTGAGCAATAATGTCCTTGTACCCAAAAACAGGCGTGAAACTTAACATCTGCACAACCAATATAATGCATGATTTGGCAGAATGACCATTTCCTTTTGTGCAGTCCTATGATGTGACCCTTTGCAAAAACGTATTCTAAACTAAATCTGAATACATGAGTTTGAAAGATTCTCCCATAATATTGATTCTAAGAGCCCTTAGAGACATGATGTTGCATGTTTGCTGACACCACTGGCTTTCTTAAATTACATAAAAGTACCGTGCTTCCTTCTAGATGAAATTTTCTTAAAGGTTATGTTAGTAATTCCTTTCGTGCATTTAATATAAAAATACATTAGACAATACTTAAATAATGTATCATGAAAGTAAAAATATTTTCTTTAAATTCATTTATTATTTTTATTAGTTGTTGAATGATTAGCTGTTGATATTACATAGTTGTTGAATGATGTATACAAATAAATGATAGATTTAAGTATACTGGTACACACCTGACAGGTGATTATTAATATTTGTATGTATTCTTTCTTGATGACTAGAATCACGACTTTATACTGTATACATTTTTTAAAATTATATTGTAAATTTAAGGAATCAAATTTTGTGACTGTAAAAGTTTTGGAATTTCTAAAGATCATTACATAGAAAATTTAGGGGGGAAAATATATGCCAGAAATTAAGAGGATAAGATGTTGGCTTCAGAGTGAACATCGTCCTCAGCGACAATTTAAAATAATGAGAATATTAAGATCTGACAAATAATGGAAACAAATAGCTAGATAAAAAATAAAGAATATTTATTATTTATCAATAACTTCATGCATCACATTTCATTAAACAAGAAATAGATGCTATTTAATATAAAGTAAAAAAAATAAAACATTTTGCTCAAATTGCAAAACATCAAAAGAATGTATGTTATCCTGAAATAATATTGAAAAGCCCATATAACCTGTGTAGTTTTTAATGTAAATTTTCAGAAAATAGAAATTAGTGTTTTTATTTTTGTTCCTTTTAAAGATACTAGTAAACTAAGTTTCTAAAATATGAAATACATATTTTTAGTACTTTCCACACATAATACACATCGCCCATGCTTATTATCAAGTGTAGTTGAAATTCAATGCATTAAAAAAAATTATACTGAAACAAACGATAATCATTCTATAAAAAGAATTTATGTATTTTTTTTAAAATTTTAAGTAATAGTGAATATTACATGAATTTTATAGTCAGTTAATTATAGCATAATAATTTTAAACCAATTTTGTTTCTTCATGAAATTTATTTTATTAAGACCTTTTCAAAACGAAAATTTTATGTTGAATTAAAACATAAAATTTGGCAAAATCAGATCACAACAATTTATTAAGAAATGCATATTTTAAAAACAAGCAGTAAGTGAAATCAAATGACATATTGAACATCTTTACTGAATTATGTTATACAAAGTTAATTAGTCATCAAATTCCACAAGAAATGTGCCATAAGTATTCCATACATTAATAACCTGTTTCATGTGTCAAGTATTAAAAATAATTTTAAGTTCCAGTTATATAAAAACCTTTACTTTTTTTAACACTACTAAACAAGCAAGAAAAAGTGTTTATATGATGTACAATTTTTAAAAGATGGAATATTAACTGACAAATTAAGAGTAATATAACAGTATTGTAAACAGCAATAAAGACAGATACTTTTTTTTTCCAAATGTATTTAACACGTAATTGCACATGATTCAGTGGTACTTTGGTATGCATCTGCTTTGGAATATGTTTCATATGATATGCCGTATTTACTCGAATCTAAACCGCACCCCAAATTCTCAACAAGTCTTTGTGAAAAATGAAAAATAGTTTAGAACCTGTAATTGCCCCATCCAATGCACTTTTTTAAATTCGATTCTAAGCCGCACCCGGTTTTCAGTAGCTAATATTGGAAAAAAAGAGTGACTTATATTCGAGTAAATACGGTACATCCTGTTAGGACAACAAAATATTTCATTAAAATATGACTTGCTTCATTAACATTTTATCTCTTAAAGATAAATCCTGCCAAGAAATTTCCAACAGAATATTGAACCTTGCTTTGAGGAATTTGTGATAAAGGCAAGGTCTGAAAGAGTGCACATCCATAGATCTGGATGAAAGGAATGGGAAAGATTATGAAAGAACACAAAAAAACAGATCACTGAGGAACTTGAAAAAGAGGATCAGAAGAAAAAATACATTCTTTTCAAACATTGAGGAGATAAAGGAAATGCTGAATGATTCAAGAAATTCTTTACCAACAGATTGATGCCAAAAATTTTCAAAGAATTACTATCTTAACCCCTTAATTGCCACAGGCTTATATATACCCCTCACTCAGCCAATGTGTTAACTTCCTATGCTGTGTGCCTTACAAACATTGGCATTGTGCTGCTATTTGTAAAACTATTCCCAAGGCTTTGGAGTGCAATACAATGATAAAACAAAACTCAAAAAACACAAAGCAAAGCTCTTAAGACAAATTTTTAGTTAAGGTCAAACGTAGTGGTTCTCAACAAAATCCCCCCCCCCCCAAACAAAGCAACCATTGCTTTTGTATTTAAATATTTAAAATTATGCAGTATTATACAATTTTATGAATGTATAATATGGCAATAATAAGCTTTTCCAACAGATCAGATTATTTTCCTTTTAATTCTTAGAAGCAAAATTTGTAATGTATCCTGTTAAATGTCCAAAGATCTAGAAATAATTAAAAATTAACAGCATATTTTACCAATATTGTATATTTTACTTGAATCCTTTTAATTCATTCACAATACATGCATGTTTAATACATTAAAGAATGCATAATTTTTCCTATTTAAAGCCATAAATGGAAGAAGTTAATGTTAAGAAGGGGGGGGGGTTATATTTTGGGGTTGTATTTTAAATATGTAGTCATGTAGCTTCTTAATTCATTCAAAAAAATCAAGATTCTTCATATAATGTGTGTGTACATATACACATGAATAATCATTCTAAAAATGGATGAAAGCTCCACTTAGATAAAAAAAAAAAGGGAGGGCCTAATATTTCTTTAAGCAGACCTTATTCTCAAAAACAAAAAACACACAAATCTAATGTATAAAAATATACTTTAATCTGAATAAAAGATTCCTTTTAATAATCATATATAGTGAAAATTGTTTAACACGAAACTGAGGGGACTGAATATCTTTTTGTGTTGAAAGAATTCTATGCCAAGAGGGGGAAAAAACAAGGTACATTTCATTTACATACATATGTATATATGCATACACTTAATAAAATTCAATGAAGCATTAACATTCATAAAAGCTTTTAAATTTAATACAAAATTTTCAAGTTTTTTGAAAAACAAAGCATTTATTGAGTTTTTAAAAAACAACTTCTTTTTGCATTGCTTTCTCCAGCATTAAATTGTCAACAAATTGTTCGATGTCATCCATTTTGTTATTCATTTCACCATTGGAATGTCCATCCAAATAACAGCCCATACTTTTTACGATGTTTCTCATTTCGGATGATGTGGGAACAGGAGCTGCATCATACTTTTCATTTAGGGTTGGAGGCTGAAAGTAGTTTAGATAAATAAAATTGGCTCATGTCACAGCTATTCTGAGGCTATTTCAAAGCCAAGTTAGTCTCCTTTCTACAAAACTCTTGTGAAAACGCCTCACTTTCATTTCACACCCCTCTTAAATCTTGCCTGTGCGGTTGGTGTTTTCCATATTTTGTTCATTCTCAGAAGGCAAATCTTTTCGTGTTAAGCGACTTTAGTTTCTTGTAGAGAGAAAAGAAATGCATGAAACACAGCAGTTTGTCAGGACCATTGTATTATCTCATGTTAACCAATATTTCATCTTAAACATTTTCGGGTTAAACACATTTCACTGTACATGACATATGTAACGCATACATAATTATACAAATGCAAAAAAAAAATTAGTGAGCACATACAATTTAACAAATATTCTCCAATATAAATTAATGTGCATAATCAAATTTATGTGTAATAACAATTAATAAATAAGTAAAAAATATAATTAGTGATTCATCAGAATAAATAAATTGTTGGATATCTAAATAAAAATATTAAAATATTTTGAAAAAAATGGCTTTTATTATTTAAAAAAGATTGCATATAACATTATGGTAAATATTTTTTCTACAAAACCATGTAAAAAATCTTACAACATGAAATGTGTAGGAATTTAAATAACAGCCAAAAACTAAATACGTGTTAAATGTATTAAAATATATTTGTACCAATAATAATAATCTAAAGATGCACGTTTATTCAGTTGTCAATATACATATCATTTATGATTATTCATCATAGTTCCATAATTTTTTTCTCATCAGTTATGATAAAAAATATTTACCATATCTAATTTTAAAAAAAATTTTAAAATAAATCTGATAGTAATCAGAAGTTATAAATATTCAAGATTTGATAAATAATTAAAGAGAATAGTATATTGTTCCATACTTCATAACAATAACATTAAATATAAATTTAATGATTAAATATATCACACCATGTGATTTTGACTCAAAACCACAATTCTTATTCCAGTATTTAATTAGAATTAAATTGTTCTAAAAATTCCATATTTCTGTCAGTGAACTAAGACAAATTGTAATGATGCATGAAATAAACTCTGCTTACACAATCAAACATCATTCTTCAAGAGTTTAAAAAATAAGATTTGAACAGATGGAATACTATTAATATTACTATTATAACTAGAATCAAATAATAAAAGAACAACAAGTTTCTTAGTTATTTTATAGATGTAACATAATTATGTATTGGATATAAATTACACCTGGAAAATTCTTTGAAAATTCAGATGTATTTTTACCGCATTCTACAAAACACTAATTCATAAACTGTTTCTATTGAAAAAAAAAAAAGAGCTAAATTTGTCATTCATCCGTAATAAAATTTTCATGTGCTTTCTGTACTAATAGTCAAGTTAATCAGCTGTTACCAAGTGAGAAAATTTATATATTTTTCTTTAAATTCATACTAATTTAATGATATAAAAACCATTTCATATCTTTTATATAATTTAAAATTTTATTAAATCAGATCACAAACATATTTAAAAAAGCAAATATTCCCAGACACAATTACATCCTAACTTTATCCAAGTACCGCTAATAATAAAGCTACCGCTTTATCAATGATACCAGGGCCCCAACATGTGTAATATTTTGACAATTTCGATCATTTTTAATCAGTTTCTGAAAAAAGAGGGGCTTCCAGCAAATTTTGATACAGGGCCCACTCAGAGCTACCTGTGCCAGTTCATTAAATAATTTCTTAAATAATATCAAAAACATAAAATTAGCCCTTAAGTTTCCAATGGAAGTTTTAAATAATATCTACTGAAAAAACTGATTAATATATCAGATCTAATAGTTTAAGAGAACAATGCCTTATTTAAAAATATTAGAAATCTTGATTTATTTTCAGACATTTAGTCAATATAGTATGACAAATTAATCACAAAACATAAAAAGTCTAATCTTATAAGTTTAATAAATAAAATAATATTTTTAACTTAAATAATAATAAATATTTTTGTCATAGTGGTTTTATTAGAACAAGAAATATGAATAAAAGCTAATGTGTATACAGTTACATCATTTTGTACTTACACATAAATATTAGAATGCAAATATAAATATTTTAGTAACTGTCATAATTTATTTTAAAAACTTAAATCTTGTAGAAAACCTTGTTAACTTCATTTCTTCTAGCATTACTTAATGAATTTAATAGATAAAGCTCACATAAAACCCAAAGCAAAGACATATTTAAAAAATACTTTTCAGTAAATAATATAAGAATCTTATAAATATCAAACATGTCAATTTGATTCCAAGGAGAACAAGAGCTTGATATACATTCAAATAATACTAAAGAATATAATTCAGATACATCTCTATACATGACACACATTCTTATACATTATAAACATATTTCACACATATCCTACTTACATATTTACATAATTCATCAGGTTTTACTAGATATAGGAAACATTAGAACCTTTGCTCGCATAAAAGATAAATCAGGCAATTGGTCCAAAACACTATTTGCTTCTTCACTTAAATCGGTTTGACGGTGGGCTGATTTTGAATTTGGGATTGAACAAATGTTTTTAGAAAGTAGTTCCTCAAGAATAAAGTGAGTGTTATTGCTCTCAGAACATGAAGAAACAGGACTAGGTTTCAGAAGTTCATTTTCAAAACCTGGAAGAAGAACATCTGATTGAATAAATTTCACAATAAATTTGAAATAAGCAAACTATGATGTGATCCCTGAAAAAAAATGAAAATATTTGCAAAAAAAAAATGTTTAACCCTTCAAAATATTTAATTTTACACAATATTTTTAAGTTAAGCTTTCATCAAAATCAAAACTTTTTGATATACTTACTCATTTAAGACCTGAAAAAGAAATTAAGTTAAGCAAAAAATCAAAATTGCCAAATAAAAATATAAGAGAAAAAAGTACTTCAACAAGTACATCAAGAAATTTAATTGAATTTGATTTTTTATCCTTTAAATTTTCCTTTATAAACACAATACAATACGGAAATTTTATTAAATAGTTCATTTTTTAAAACAATTAAGTTTGTACTTGCAATATTAATTTCATTTTGTCTAACCCAAGGCACAAGATATGTTACACATAGGTGATTGCTATACAATTTACCATTCTAAAAACATTAAAAATTATATAAAAGATACTTTCAAAGTTTCATCGGAATTCATTATATACAAACATTTACCATGGTTTATTTAGATTATTCTATTTCCACATGGAATAACAAAATACTAGCTAGTGAAAAGAGATAGTCTCTAAGTAAAACTGTTCCATAAAAACTAAATATTTCAAAACTAAGCAAATCTTGAAGTTATAAAGTATTTATAAATATAATTTAGTCCATTGAATTTTTCAAATTTAGTTGACTGAGAGGACAAATTCATATATTTGCTACAAAATTCCAGAAATCATTAACTTTAAAAACAAACTAATACAACAAAAGGCAATTATTACAAATTTCAATTATTAAAAAAAACTATCATCACATGTTTATATACACTGGTGTCCAAAAGTTAAGCATAAATCACAAAACGTGAAAAACATGGAGTAAATATTCGTAAAATTATTCCAAAATTCTTGCGGATATAAATTGGGTGAAGAAGAAACATTGGGTTTATGCAAAACTTTTCAGTCGACTAAGTCCTGCGCAAAACACCGGCGCCCATGTCGGAACGCGGAGAAACCGATTCATGCAGCATAGGCAGTTCAGACAAGTTTCGTGCAACTGCTGCGCGAAGGAACGTTGTTAACCATCAAACAAGGCGAATGATGGCACAAAGACGCCGATTGGACATGTTTACGAAAGGAAGAATCGTTGGAATGCCGGAATCCTCATGATTACAAACAGAAGTGTCTCGAATTCTGAATGTGGACCAGTCTGTGATCTCAAGACTGTAGCAGAGGTTTCAAAGAACGGGAGATGTTACCCAACAAACAGTACCAGGTCGACCAAGAGTCACAACCCCTCGCCAAGACCGATATCTGGTAATATGTGCACGACATCAGAGGGGCAGTACTGCCAGAGCACTGGGTTAAGCGCTCCCAGTCGTCACAGGAATACGAATTTCAAGACAGACTGTTTACAGGAGACTCAATCATGCTGGCCTGTATGCCAGAAGACCAGCAGTTTGCATTCCCCTTATGTCTGTGCATAAACACGCTAGTTTGAACTGGAGTTTGAAACATCAACATTGGAGTGTGGGAGAATGGGCCAATGTGATGTTCAGTGACGAGTTCCGGTTTAGTCTGAGTAGTGATTCTCGGCGGGTACCGATATGGAGAGAACGTGGAACAAGTTTTGAACCAAGAAACATAACGGAAAGACATCATTTTCCATCAAGGGGAGTAATGGTATGGGCAGGCATCATGATGGATGGCCGCACAGACCTCCATATCTTTGACACAGGGTCCGTGACTGCTCAAAGATACAGAGACGAAGTTCTTGAGCCTTATGTTCGCTTGTTTCGAGGTGCTGTCGGTCCTGACTTATTATTCATGGATGATAATGCGTCATGTCACCAAGCGGTGCTGATTGATGACTTCCTTGAAACGGAAAACATCCAGCGCATGTCGTGGCCTGTGAACTCCCCTGATTTAAATCCTATCGAGCATGTATGGGATATGCTCGGGAGACAAATTGCAGCTCTTTCGCACCCACCAAGCTCCATTACAGAACTGAAGAAATCTCTCCAAGAAGCTTGGAACTGTTTGTGCCCACAATTCATTCATCATCTCATAGCAAGTATGGTAAATCGCTGTGCAGCGTGCCTGGCTGTCAGAGGTCACCACATGCCTTATTAAACTGCAGCATCAGTATTTTATTTAATGTTTTCTTTCATTTTTTTCTTTAAAGTGTGATTCCTTGCTATACTCAGTTTTCTTTCAAACTGCTACTTTGGATAATAAAATTAATTATTATCATTCTTTTGATTTGCTTCCTTATTTTATAACTATTTTACACTCGCATATCACGTTTCCCGCCATTCTGATTTACAGTTCCTTCTTTATTCACGTAATTATCAATTATGCTTACCTTTTGGACACCAGTGTAAATATTACATAATTGGGTTTTTTATGAGTTTCCTTTCAGTTATACTTTTCCAAGAAATTAGAATAACTTTTTTACCAATTACCTCTTTTTAAAAATAGATATATGAGAATAGAACTGTTTTTTTTTAAAAAAATAACAGAGATTTAAACACTTTAATATATTTTCATGCATTCATTAAATAAATGTCCTAAGAGCCCAATTGAGCACATTAATAAATAACAATTTAAGAGCATTAATAAATGTCATTAAAATCATTTTCTTTACTAATTGTAAAATTGTATATTACTTAATTCTATTTTTAGCAATAGTTTATATAGATCGAAGGAAATGCAAACTAAAGGTTATTTTTCTTTAATGAAAATGCACCCATTGGCTAAAAAAAGTTAGAATTTATTTTAATTCCAAATATTACAAGTGAAGTTGTAGGCTTTAATTTTATAATCCAACAGGCTTTGATTTATACTACATTTTTATCGATTATAGCTAAAATTTTATATGAGATGTCATTTTTATTTCTTTTAATTCTATAGCAAAGTTAAATTTATAATTAAAAAAGGAAAAGGTAGTATGTTATTATAATTAATGTTAAAAATAAAAATTAATACTTTTTACACAACACTAAACATTTATAAATAAATACATCAAAATAAACAGAAAAATTGAATTATTATTGACTTACATTCCTAAATTACTTTGAGCAAAACATATTAAAACTTCAAAATACCCAGACTATTTTCTTAATGATTACAGATTACTTGAATTTTACTGACATATAATTTAACTACGCAATTCAAATTAAAACACTAGATGATTTTTTTAAAATTAAATTTTCACTTTGTGTCCTAAAAACTTCAATGATGATACAAATACTATTTTACTAACAGCTTACCATTTTACTATTTTATTAAATAAAGCAGAATAATAGTTTAAAACATTTTTCTTGAAAGTTTGATTTTTAATTTGTAGAACAGAAAATAAAATTGCTTACAGTTTAATACTATTGTTTTTGATTTAGAGAAATATATTCATATAAATAAAAATACATCCATGAATTTAACTCCATAAAAAGGAATTTGAAATCCATCATGAGGAAAATTTATTAGAAAAACTAACTATAAATAATTGTTTAAAATTCTGTATCTCTCTCTTTTGAGGGGATTACCAAAATCTGAGATTTGCAGTGGTTTATGCTTTTAACTACTATAAAACAATGCATACAAGAAACAAAAGAACTCACTATTATTTCCAACTGATGTTGAAGTGACAGATTCAGAGGAGGACAAGAATGAAAGATCCATAAGAATTGATACAGCTTGACCAGAATCTAATGGATTCACAAGTCCACTGCTATTCCAATCAAATTCTACAGGTGGTATGGGGTCCTATTATTTTTACAAAAAATATAATTAACTACATCAGAAGTTAAAGGTATTGGAGAATCCGAAAAAATAGAAGTGTAAATAATTTAATATACATCAACAACTGATTTTGAAAAAAAGGAAATAAAAAAAACACAGAATTGAATTTCAGAATTTTAAAAATCAATCAAGTTCTTTTCATCTCATCTTATTAATATACAGGGTGTCTTAGCTTTAAGTATCCAAAAATTACAGCTAATTTTTACGGAACCAACCATCAGAATGTAATAAACTGTTCATTCATAGATCAGAAACCCCTCCAAGGTTTTTTGGGTCTAGTCCAGTGATTGGTAAAGTACGGCCCGTGAAAATATTTAATCCGGGCCGCCGAGGGTTTATCGACATGGATAGTACATGGCCCGCTATAATTATGTTTTGACGGCCGAGAAGTTTAAAGTGGATTTTACTTAGTAGAATAATAGATGCATAGCCTACAGAAGAAGCTGAACTAGCCGCATAGTTCCTGTGTTGCATAAGCATGGTTAAATGAGAGGCGCGGGCGAGTGAACTCAGTCGCCACTCGTCAGCTGTCACTGACCGATCCGCACGTTTTACCTTAATTTTGTCTCTTGTTCTTGCTTGTTCGCATAACACTTTACATTTATAAGTTTTTGAAAAAAAAAACCACCCCTTTTAAGATAACGGAGTATAAAAAAAGAAAAGTCGATTCCGAGTATTGTTTGTTTAAAGAAGAGTGAACTTGGAAATATTTTTTTACGGAATACAATGGTAAACCAAAATATTTGTTATGAAGCAGTGGCGGTATTTAAAGATTTTAATCTTGCTCGCCGTTTCAACACCAAACATTCAAAAACTAAATATGCTTTGATGAATGACGCAGGAAAAAAATAAATGCGGAAATCTTATTCAAAACAATATTTGCTCAACGTAATATGCTTATAAAGCAAAAGACTGCTCAAAAGGCTTCTACACTGGCTGGATATGTAGTGGCTTATAAAACAGCTAAACATAACAAACCATACTCAGAAGGAGAATTTGTGAAAGATTGTATGGTGAGTATGAGCAAAATTTTATGTCCAGAACAAATTAAAGAGTTTGAGCCTGTCAGCTTATATTACAAAAAACAGTAACAACACAAATTGATGCCATTGCATCTAACTTGTCGACTCAATTTAGGCAGCGTATAGAAAACTTTAAATATTTTTTAGTGACGATGGATGAAAGTACAGATAGAAGTGACACTGCACAATTATTAATCTTCATTAGAGGCGTTGATGACGAATTTAATATTACTGAAGAGCTAGCTTGTCTGCAATCGATAAAAGGAAAAATGACAGGGCAAATAATTTATAACAAATTTTCCGAAGGCCTTCAAAATTTAAATGGGCCCATTTCAAAATTATGCAATATAGCTACAGATGGAGCCCCAAATATGGTTGGAAAAAAGCTCGGGATTTTCAGGCATTTTTCAAAACCAGAATCCTAATTACGATGTTGTATTTTTACATTGTATAATTCACCAGGACGTCTTTTGTAAAGCTGCAATAGATATTACCCATGTACTTAATGTGGTTTCAAAACTAATTAATACGATTCAATCTCGGGGCTTGGTACACCGACAATTCCAAGAATTTCTGATTGAAGTCGAACCAGATTATTCTGACCTTCTTTACCACATGAAAGTAAGATGGTTAAGTTGTGGATATGCATTTGAACGGGTTTGGAATTTAAAAGAGGAAATAGAAGATTTCTTAAAGAATAAATCAGACAAATGGTCTGATTTCCAAGTTTTTGAAGACAAACATTGGCATACCAATTTTGCATTTTTTACCAATTTGCTCGAACACTATAACAAATTAAACAAAAAATTGCAAGGAAAGAACCAATTTATAGATGAGACTTGGGGTTGTCTGAAATTATTTAAAACTCAGCTTTTTCTATTTTATAACTGCATGGCGAAGAATGATTTAACTCACTTTCCGCGTTTAAAATCCATGTCACCTGTGAGTGAGAATAAACTAAAAGATTTCAATCAGGCATTGAAAAAACTTCATGCAGAATTTGAAACTAGGTTTCAAGATTTTAAGAACATTCAATCATCGCTAGATGTTTTCTCGATGCTGTTTAATGTAGACTCGGAAAATGCATCTATAGAATTGCAGTTGGAAATTATTGAAATGCAGTGTAGTACCCATTTAAAGCAATTGTTCTTGAATTCCACAAAACTAGATTTTTATAGAACACTGCCGAAAGCTGAATTCCCAAAGATGATTGCTCACGCCCAGAAAATTATGGCGATGTGTGTGTCGTCTCATGTGTGCGAACAGACTTTTTCGACCATGAACTTGTGGAAAAAATCAGAAATCGATTGACTGATGAACACCTATTCACACTCCTGAAAGTTGCTTCGTCACAGCTGGAACCTGCTTTTGAAAATATTATGGAAAATCAAAAACAATTCTATATGTCTCACACGTATAACATGTCAGGGCCTTCGAATAAAAGTTAAAATAAATATTATTTAAGGTAAACAGTAATTTGTAACATTTGTGTGTAATGCTGTAATGTTTTTATAACATTATGATTAAAAGCTTTAACACAAAATGCATTTTTTCTATAATTCTGGCCCTTCCTCTAGAATTTCTTAAACTTTGTGACCCCTCATTAAAAAAGTTTGCCCACCACTGGTGTAGTCCAATCAGCCACATGTGCACACATTATTTGGCAATCGCAGATGATAGACTAGTTACATTGACTTTATTAGTAAAGATATGGACGCCACAGCAAAAGATGCAGCACATACTTTGGTTAATGGAATTTAAATCAGTCATGCGTGTACAGCGACATGTTCAAACAGAATGGAATGTCAATCCTCTGACATCAAAATCTATCCACCAATGGGGAAAAACTTTAAAGGAGATGGGAACTTTGGTATCTCTCAAACTGGCAAGTATCCTTAAGTTTTCCTAATAGAAGACACTGTTGACCATGTGCATGATTCATTTTGTAGGAGTCCTAATAAATCTATTAGGCAAGCCAGTAACAACATTCCATTCTCTTTGAACATGTCATTGTACATACATGACTGATTTAAATTCTGTTATCAAACAACACATTGCACCTTTTACAAGATAATTTATTTTTGTTGTTAGAGTTCTAAAACCAGTAAAGAAAAATTTTATTTTATAAATGAAAAATTATACTATTGGAGAATTTGATGATAAAAGTTTAATCATAAAGAATCAATTTTATCTGCTGGAGGGTTCATTAAAAAAATACATTTGTATATTCTCTCGAATTAATAGTAACTAATACAGCTTTTACTAAGGTTCAGAGTACTGTTCTTAATAATATATACACCTATATAAATATATCACTATGAATGTAATTTAAATTAAAACATTAAACAAGAAAACAGAAACATAATTGAAGGAAAGAAAAAAAAGAGGATGATAGCACATACAAAATATAAATTACCGTACACAATTGAAAAAGAAAATTTATTTCAATCCACATTAAAAAAAAAGAGAAATATTAATTCACTGATCTTCTATTAAGGGAGGGAAAGAGAAACTTAAGCAATAGATGTATGGTTCAGTACATACAAATTGGTACATTACAGACTAAGGTTTAATGGTTTTCTTTTAAAAATCCACAACAATGAAAAAATAGTTGTCACAATCCTTAGAAAATTTTTGGGATGATACTATCCTTCTTTAAAGCAACAAAAATTTTAATGAAATAATTTTTTACTGAATCCACAGGTTTTATATAAAATAAATGCATTATGCACATTCTCAGAGAAGGGAAGTTAAATGAATTCAAATCAGACAAATTTTCAGTGTTTTTCTTTTAAAAAAAGGAACTAAGATTTTAAAAACTGTAATTTTTCATGTGAATGCTAAATATATCAAATGTATATGACAGCAAAGAAAAGAAAAAGAAACTGATAAAGAAAGCAGAATTGAAAAGTTAAAAACGTGGTTTGAACACAAAGAAATAAGAGAAAAATTTATAATATAGAAATTAAAATTCTGTAATATGCAAATCCTTTTCTCAAAAATAATATAATTTGAACATGCTTTTAAAAAAATCATTGCATAGAAAAATATTCAGTTTGTAGAAACTCAATATAAAAAAAAATTATATATATCAACTATCTATGTGATTCAACAAATAATACTTAATAAAAAATATATATACAGATAATTATTCTAGAGTATTAAAGAAAACTGGAAGAAAGTATACTTTTATGAACAAATATATAGGGATGAAAAACTAAGAGTAAAACTCTATTTTCACTTATGAGACTTCCAACAAAGACACAATACATTAAAATTTCAACTTGCATAAAAATTGTATAACTTGAAATAGATCTTAAGTAATCACTTCTTTTACCCACCCTCACATATTACACCCTTTGTCTATTTCATGTTAGAAATTATAAGTACACAGTGCGTCAAATACAGCACAGTACACAATGCGTCAAATACAGCACAGTACACAGTGTTTCAAATAAAGCACAGTACAGTAATTATAAGTACACAGTCGTTCCTCTAATGGCACCATGAGTGTGCATGTGAATGTATCCTAACGTCCATAGTTTGCTGGCACAGCGCAAACAAGTTGTGCATATTTAGTTAAGTAGCTGAGAGAAGACAAGCATTCATTGCAGATGTGAATTTTTTTCAGATGAAGAAAAGAGCTGTCATTAAATTTAACGCAAAAATTGGTAAAAGTGTTTCAGAAATATACCAACTCATGAAACAGGTTTAGTGTGATTGTTGTTTAAGGAGATCTAATGTTTTTGTGAGGTAGAAAGGTTTTTTGGATAGAAGAGATACAGTAGAATATGATCAAATGTAATCGAAGACCAGTTTCATCTAGGACACCTGAAATTCAGAAAGCACAAAATTTTGTGGCAAACGATTGCTGTGTGTCACTGAGATTGATGGAAGACACTTTAAGCACCAACAAAGAAATGATTTGAACCATCCTGCATGAAGATTTAGGCAAAACGAAAGTGTGTGCTAAATTTGTTTCACGCACTAACCCCTGCACAAAAAGCAATGAGTAGTGCTCATTTCAGGAATATCTTTTCAGCCACTGAAAACAATCCAAACTTTTTGAAATTCATTGTAACAGGTGATGAATCGCTGGTGTTTCCAATACGATTCTGAAACAAAGCAACAAAATGCAGAATGAATGGAAGTCACAAAATTCACTACAAGCCAAAAAATCAAGGAAAGTTCCCTCCAAAATATAAAACAATGCTCATTGTATTCTTTAATGGTGAAGGTATTATCCACAAAGAATTTGTTTCAACTGGACAAACAGTTACAGGTGTACTATTTAGCCATTTTAAAGCATTTGACAGCCAAAATTTGTCATATTCATCCAGAATATTGGACTGAAAGCAGTTGGTGTTTGTTGCAGGATGATGCACCCAGTCACACTTCCCTTGTTGTTCATCCATTTTTGGCAAAAAATAATGTCTGTATGTTGAGCCATCCACTGTATTCGCATGACTTAGTACCCTGTGACTACTCTTTATTCCCAAAACTTAAAATAAAGTTAAAAGGGTGTAAATTTGAAGATACTTCAAACATACAAGTTGCTTCAATGCATGCTTTTCAGGTCATTCTGCAAAGTGATTTACAACAGGTGTTCCATTCATTAATAAATCGCTGTAACAAATGCATTAAAACCGGAGAGTCCTACTATGAATAAAAAAACCAAAACTGGAATTCATTTCTTGTTTCCATTTCTTTTTACAGACACAGGTGTTAAAACTTATTTGATGCACTGTGTATACCAAATTTGAGGTGAATATTCATCAAGATGAAATTTTCTACTCAAATACAGGACAGACCAACTGAAAAATATTTTAAGATTTTATATTTTATAACAATTATTTATTAATTTTCATTCTTCCCTTTTAAAACTAATTACTTTTTTTTTTAAAAAACTCCAAATTAAAATATAAAACAAATAACAGAAAAATAATAATATTGTATTAAAATCAAACAAATATATATTAAAGC
This sequence comes from Trichonephila clavata, assembly GCA_019973975.1. Classification (NCBI taxonomy): domain Eukaryota; kingdom Metazoa; phylum Arthropoda; class Arachnida; order Araneae; family Nephilidae; genus Trichonephila; species Trichonephila clavata. The sequence continues at coordinate 198,792 of BMAO01019285.1, forward strand.
AAATTTCCACAAAAATATGTTATTCATTAGATAGTTACTCAAAAACAAATACTACATATTAAAAACAATCTGTTATGTAACAACACAATTTTAAGAATCCTTAAGCAACTTATAAAATTGCTTAACAAATAATTATTTTAATGTACATAAAAAGGAGAAAATAAAACAATACAACAAAATTTACCAATTTAGATAGCTCAATGCAATAAATAATTACAAACCAATAACTTACTTTTGGACTCTGTATTTTAATTTCAGAGTCTTGGCTAGCTGAGTTTGTCTGACCCTTCACAGGTTCTAGAAGGCTTAGACTTGAAGCGAAAATTGGGACGGACGACGTGCGCAACTAAAAATTTAGGTAATTTATAAAGTTTCAAACTTTAAAAAAAATTTTAAAAAATTAAAAGATAGTGAATTATAAAAAACAGCATTGAAACTTACCTTTCTCAAATAAAAAAGTCAGGTTATAGAAAGAGAGCAAAAAATATTTTAAAAAGCAAAATAATAAACATATATTAATGAAACAAAATTATAGAAATTTAAAAGAGAAAGGTATGTAAAATGTTAAAAAAGCTCTTTATATGTGCAGAAAAAAAATGTAATTTACATTCTGATTAGTTAAATTGTATATTATGAATATCTGCTTATTATATAACTTCAGCTAAAATTTTGTTCCTATTGTAAAAAAGTATCAAAATCAACTGAAAATATACGCATGATACATGTAGTGTGTGTGCATATGTATAAGCACACTTATATAAACACAATTCAAAGCTTGAGGTATCTATGCTTAAAATTATTTTTAACATGCAATTTCTTTATGTATATATAATCCATAATAATATGTGCAAATAGTAATAAACCTAAGTATAACTAGTCAGTATAGAGTAAGAAATTATATATATATATATATACTGTATTTACTAGAATCAAAGCTAAACTTTTTTTCTAATATTAAAGCTACTGAAAATCGAGTGCGGCTTAGAATCAAATTAAAATATAAAATAAATGTGTTGGATGGGGCAATTACGTGTTCTTAAACTATTTTACACTATTTTTCATCTTCACACAAAGACTTGTTGAGAATTTGGGTTGTGGCTTAGATTTGAGCAAATATGATATATAGTTTTTTAATAATATAACAGAAATGTTTATGCATAATGTAATAAAAATGTGTATACACACTAAACTCAGAGGGCAACAGCCCATAGGGGCCAAAGTCTACTGTGTCCAACCCGGAATATGTGGCTATAGGGGCTGAGGTGCATGACCAGATGTTCCAGTAAGATGGTCAGTCTGATACAAAAACCCCATTGTTTAGTTCCCAAGAGAGCTTGAGACTTATTTATTGACCCATTGAAGGGATGAAAGGCTGAGTCAATCTTGCCCAGCCCGGGATTTGAACCTCGGACCTGTGGCAAGGAAACGCAATACGCTACCACTGAGCTACTGGGCTTTAAACATGTGTATAACAGAAAATAAAATAATCAGAAATATTTTTATTATATAAGTAACAGATTATATAAGAAGCTTTTCAACTTTGTTTTCAGATATTTTTAATTTTAATAATTAAATATATATTGCTCAATATTATGTTATGAATATATAACCTTAAAGCAAATAAAACAGATATACAGATTGCACATAGGATGATTCTTATAGGTAAGGACTTTCTTCTAAATTCACATGTGGTACTTCTTTAAAATTACAAAACAAAAACAGTTTTTATTTTGAAATTATGTTAAAAGTTATGTGATAAAAATTCACTTTTTTTTAGCATGTGTGAAATGTAACATTTTAATGAAGAAAATGTTATGTTGGTTACACATTATAAATATAATAATCAATATTTCATTCAAAATTATGCATTAAATGCAAATGAGTTGTGCATTTTGAACATGTTGAATCATTTTGTTCCGCAATTTCCAAATACATAAAATAAAAATTATCTAAATGTTACATTACTGATCATGGAATAACTTCAATGTCTATTTTACATCAGGCACTGTTACAATATATGGTATATGTATGTGTTTAATATTACCTATAAAAATATGCATCTTTAAAACAGCTAAAGTATTCAATTTACTCCTTATAAATTAGATTGCAGTAAATTATATATCCTGAGAAAATGAAGTACTAAAACCGTTTCAATCATAACATTAAAAAAACTTACTGCCAAAAGCTATAAATAAAATAAATATACATCTGAAATTTAATGACACACATGATATTAACAGATCATGAAACTTAGAAAATAAAAAAAAACTTAATGCAAATTTAGCATTATTGTGAAATTGAAACTGAAAAAAACAGCAAAATAATTTATTCAATGTTCAATGTTTAGAAATTAATTTTAAAAAATTACACAAACTAACATAGTTGTACCTTTCTTTGACTATTTTTTCAATCAAATGATTCTAAAAAATAACAGTATATTTTATTTTAAAATGAATTTCACTTTCTTTTAGTTTGAATAGAATTACACATTAATATTTGACTGATAGCATTTATCTATAGCTACAGAATACAAATTGAACAAAGTTTTAAAATTAGTATGGCTTTAACACATTGATGCTGTAAAATAATAAAAATTGCACATTTATCTAATATAAATCCTTATTGAAAACCACTTCTGCAAATAAGTAAGATATTTATCATTCTTATTTTTTAAAATTGTATAAAATCCACACAACTTTGCATAACAAATAAAAATGTATTTATCCTATTTAATATAAAAGTTTTTTTAATAAAAGAGAAAAGGAATACTCTTAGTATTCTAGTATACTACAAATTTTAGTTACAGTATTGGATCTCATACAAAACTCCTTCTCAGCATAACAATCTCATTATTCCAGGCAAAATATTAGTATTAATTTTAATATAAGTTTTATAGTTGTCTTATTCTTATGAATTTAAATATTTAATCTTTTTATACTACTAATTAACATTTATAATTACAACATTTCATTCTATACCAGTGCTAACACAAGATGGATAAAAAAAGACTAATAAAGATTTTAAGCTTGAAAAATTAATTCCAATAACCATAAAAGCAATAAAAAATAATTTATTTTCTTATTTCTTAAAAAGATACTTACAATACTGTGATAGTCTACATTCACAGAACGTAGAAGTTGCTGAAAAGAATGTGAAACTCCCCACTGGAAACGCATACCAGGAGTCTGTTCAACCTCATGTAATTTCTCCCAAAGTCGTCGACTAAATATATTAAAATTTCAAAATGTGAATTTCATATTTTTCTTATTAATTTTAAAAACTTCATTGCACATTTAAATGTGAAATATAATCTAACACGATCAAACAATGAAAATAAAAATAATCAATATTTCCTGATTATATAGCATCTTAGATAAAATATAGAACTTGACATCATAACAATGACACCCTTGAGAAATCTTGCACATTATAGTTAATGCATTGTAAATGTTATGGCTAATGCATTAAGCATGCAATTATGATAAACTAACAGAAAAAATAGCCTCCTAAAATAATAGATTTAATTTTCAACAATGAATACTTATTTTTATAAACCTACACACATAATTCAAAATATTATATACAACTTAGAACTATTGTACCTATTGTGACTTACTACATGAGAAACGAAAAATCATTTCTTTACAAAATAAAATGCTACTGCATATATTTTATTTACTCTTTACCCTAAAAATACCATAAATATATACAAACACAAAACATGTTCATACACAATTTCTTTCAATTGAGAAAATGCTAATAATAAAAATAATTTGAGTTAATATTGAGAGCACAGAAATTAAAATTAAATTGTACTCAAATATAATTGATTAAATTTCAATTTCTAGACAAAATTCAATTTCAAAATTCGTTGTGCTGAGGCAAGTGTGCCATTTGTTTCCTTGCAGAAGTAGATGAAAACGAAAAGTATCTTTTCAGACATCTACATTATTTTAGTTCTGAAAATGTAAATACTTTCAGTGACACTAGAAAAATTTACAGAATTACTCAGACATTTTGTCCTTCCTCTCTTTCTTTCCCCACAGAACAATTTTTTGTAAACCTAGCACACACACAATAGAATTTTTCTCTCCTACATATATATATATATTATTTACAAATTGCCTCTGTAAAAGTTTACCATTGCTACATTATTTAAAATACAAAGATGAAAACTTATATAGAAATTCTAAAATGCATAATTGATTATCATCTCTTAGCCATTTCTTTCTCTTTCAAATTAAAAAAATGAAGGAATTGTTTTAAAATTATTGGCTGCTTATTCATTTGAAAATCATAAAAAATTTTATGTACTCCAACATGAGATTTTAAAATAGAATCAACTTTTAAAATTCTATATAAAAAAATTACACACTTCTAAAATAACTTCAACTAACTCTTTATTAAACTTATTTTTATGTTATAGATAATAGAAATTTAATTAAATGAGTAATAAAAAATTAATGTATTCATCAACATTCAGACCAGATTGTTTATTTTCATAAATATAAAAAAACATGGAGTGAATGTAATAAAAAGTATAAATGTAATAAAAAATAGCTAATATATTTAACAAATGTATTTACCTGTTTTCTTTTTTTTTTAAATAAGCTTTCTTAAATGAAAAAAAAAATGACAAAAAGGTCCTTTTTTAAAAAAAAAGGATGAAAATGTTAATATATGACAATCCTAAAATAAACCATTTTGGAAACATCTGTGAGCAAAATTTTGAATGAATAACAGCTAAAATACAGTTTTCTACTGAAATATTGACAAATGGATCAGCCAGTCAAAATATAATTTCAGATAATATCTCCAAAATATAAAAGGAATTAATAAAAATACCTTTTATTACATTGCTCTAAAACTTCTGATGCAGGATCATAAGCAATATCAGCAACATTTGATTCCTCGTCTTTCAGAGGAAATATAGTATGCATCACAGTTGATAATTTATCAACATTTTTTTCCTGGAAAAGTTATAAAAAAATTTTAATTTTAAATTAATACAAAAAAAGTTAAGTTCTAAAATATACCTATACAAATAAATAAAATTGAAGTGTCTGTTTGTAATTTCAAATTAGCAGCTTTTTACTAAATGCATTTATAGGCATTATGATACTTATATCAAAAAATCAATTTTTAAAATTTTTGTCTGTCTGTCTGTTTGTTCCGGCTAATCTCAGGAACTTCTGGTCCGATTTTAAAAATTCTTTCACCAATGGAAAGCTACATTATCAGCGAGTAATATAAGATATATTTTATCTCTATATTCCTACGGGAACGGGAACTATGCCGGTAAAACGTTGACGTTACTTACTCCCCGCCAAGTTGGCTCAAAATTATGCATTTGTTCAATAATGGAAATTTTAATAAATAATTTCTCAGATTTGTAACAAATAACTGAAACATAGTGTTATTTAGTATCTTTACAAAAAGCAATTTTTAAATGGTTTTCTATGGTTATTATTTACGTTACGTTTGTTAAATGTCAAACTCAAACTTTGAGAAATATCGCCAAGTTGGCTAAGAATTTCTCTATTCCGACAATCCGATATTTTAATGCAAATTTTCTCCCACTTTTTAAAGAAGGAAAACAAAATAAAGTTTTAGCGAATTGCGCGCGTGTGATATTGAAAATTTATGTTGTTGAATTTTTGTTGTTAATTATAATAATAAATTACGTTTTCAGTTTTTTTAAACTAAGCTCAATTTTAGACATTTTAAATTTTATTGGTTCCAGTCAAGCAATAAAAAAAATTACCATATTATATTATTTACTTTTCAATGATAATGATTACGACTTCGACAGTTATTTAAAGACATCAACGCGAGCAGAGCCACGGGAAAAAGCTAGTACATATATATATTTACAATCATAATTCTGGGAAAATAAAATAAAATTCAAGTTCTCTAGCCTCCTACAGTTGCAGGAGTAAATGGAAGCTTTCTTCAAGGCTGGGTAGAGGTCAGTAGTCTTCACCAGGTAACCCCAACACAGGGGGCAAGCAGGTTGTAAGCTACCTTGAGTCGATACAAATGTGCATGTAGACAGTAGCGCATAGTTGTCATACAAAAAGCAGCGACAGCTCGGTGTCTAGGATAGCTAAGAAAATTAAGGATTATTGTATTCCAAGGTTTTTCTCTAGTTTTCTTTTTCAGTTTAGATGTGTGTAGATTTTTCAGGGCCCATTTGATTACTTTCAAGAAAATGGCAAAGCAACAGAAATTTTGACAGAAAAGCATATCCACTCTTACAGAGCTGGCTGTAGGTAAATCTTGGTCTCGTTTGCTCGATGGCCAAAGACGTGCTCAACTTTCTTTCCTACCTAGAGTGGAGGGAGTGACATGTTTCAGAGTCATCACCAGACATGATTACTTACAGGCCCATCTGTTTAAGATTAGCCTCGCTGATTCCCAGCTCTGCCCTCTATGTAAATCCATGCCAAGGACTGGGGAGCATATATCCGATTGCCCCGCTTTACTTCATGTTCTCTCGCAAGACAACTGTGGAGTTCTCCTTCCTGCTAGAGCAACATCTGCTTTATATTGGACTGCAAGACACCCTATATCCAAAAGGAAGTTGGAAAACATAATTTTTTTAAAAAAATCTTTTGATTACTGAGGAAACAGATTTGTAGCAAACTTCATCTGCAGGGGTCTGTTGAGTGATACACTCTTTACAGCCAACTTATCTGCAACCTCACTGCCAAGGATACCATAGTGAAACGGGATCCACTGCAGAACCACTGTCATACTCTTTCTGTTTAAACTCCAAAGATATCTGCATTGCTGTGTATGGGCAGAAACGAGAGCTTGGCAGCAGTTGCCAATAGCAAGGATTGCTGGCTCTGAGTCAGAGAAAATAACCCATTCAAAAAGAGAAGGCTGGGCTTTTAAATATTGTAAAGTGACTAATTGCTTTAACTTCTCTGTCAAGCACGGATTTGCAGTTCCCAGAGGTGCTCTGTGAATGGATGCCTGCTCCTACAATTACTATTGGTATCTAGTTTTGAGCCATTTGTTTATACATGCAGCCAGTTATTTGGAAGAGAAGCAAATGTAGATTATCTCCATTCCTGTGCCAAACAAAATTTCTGTGCAGTCTTGTATCATTGAAACAGGTTCCAAGTGATAAAAAATTTTTTAACTTCCAATAGGTTGATAGTAGGGTTTCTGATTTCCCAGGTTTTTCCATTCCAGGGAATACATTAAAATTTTTTAAAAATTAAAAACAAGTTATTTTTAAATAAAATCAATAATCATTATATAAAATAAGGATGCATATATATTACAAAATTAATTCTAATTTATATAATGACCTAAAAAGTGCAAAAAATATATAATAAATTGATTATTCATTTTTGAAATAGGATTTCAGAAAGCATAAGCAATTTATACTTTTATCACCCAGGCATGGAAAAAATGTTACAGTTAAAGATTTTGTAAATTAAAAATCTCGGGGAAAAAATTCACATTTGAAAAATTATTACTAAAATTAATGTTCCTTTACTGATTTGCATGTGTTTGAAAATCAACCAGTAAAAGCTGAATCAATTATTTCTCTAATATTGCTACTAAGAGATAAATATTTAATAATACGTGAAAACTCATTTGCTGCTGAAGTGCCGATTATGTACGTTAAAAATATTAATTATTGTATTTAAGATATTTTATTTGTATAAACAATTTCTTGTTCATGGAATTGCTGTATTATTGTTACATAAATATAAATAAATATTAATATAAGAATCTCACACAAAAGTTAAGTTTAGAAAAATAATAAATAAGAACAATTGCGCAATTTCTTATGAAAATATTCTCCCCCAAACAGTTTGTGGGTTCATTACCTTCTTCAAATTGCTGATTCACTTAAATAACTCATAATAAAAACAAGTATCCGAATTTTTTTTTTAAAAAAAAGATTAAATAAATAATAGTTTTAAGTATCAGTACTTACATTATGCACATAAATCTAGATCTTCGAACTTCGATCACATAGATTGCTTGTTGTTGGCAACGAAATGTGATTGCTTTAAAAAACCAATATTTCTTGTTAACCAAGCTCGATACACCCACGGCTAGCTGTGGAAAAATTCTCACCCCCCAAAGTTCTCATATTACACTCTTACCCCATAGTTGGGGTAACGAACATTCCTTCGTCCGGAAGTTTGGGGTAAACAATCACAAATTGCCACAGTAGGTTCAGTTAATGATGTCCGAGATGGAAATATAAGGTCAAGTCAAAAATAGCTACCTCATAGATAATTAAAGCCCTGTGTGATTCCCAGGAATAGAAAAAGTACAAAAATCTTATGATTTCCCGGGAACCCGGGAAAGAAACCCTAGTTGATAGGAGGTATTATGGGCTCAGCACATATTTTTTTAATGGGGCCATGGATTGGCATTTTACCATTGCAGACCTAGTATACTTTCAAAAAGCTGGTATCTCTTAAGTGCAGCACCATGTAGGTAGATACCAATCACCACAATGTAATTTTGGCCCTCAATTTCCTCCCTGTGTTCATCATTCACCAGCTGCATTGGATATAAAAAATAATTGGAAAAAAATTAGCACATACATAATGCTACCTCAACTTACAAATTTAATATAATCTTGTTTGTGAGTGAGTGAAAGTGAGTTATATTAATTTTGCACTATAAAGCTGCAGGAGGGTGATTGCCAAAGGACCTTGTAATTTTGAACCATGGTCAAGTGATGAGAACAACACCTCTTCAAACTTCCACACCACAGCAACTGGAGGACATTTGAGTCTCGACTGATTTAATGTGCAATAATCCCCTCTACACAGCGAGTCTTCAGCAGCACTGGGTGTGAACTCATGACATGCCAGCCACAAATCCCCGATCTTGAACATTAGGTTACAGCGGACACCTCAAAAAGTTTGAATTGTGAAACTAAATTTTTCATTTCATATGAAAGAAAATCAGTTAACCTGTTCTGGAAAATAGGAACTTTGAAAAAATACATCTGTGTAAAATTATTCTATATTTTTGCTTACACAGTCTTTCCTTTTAAATATTCAATAAAAAAAATGTAATCCATTAAATTTAAGGAAAGTCAATTTGCCTATAACTGGTTTTAGTTATTTCTTTTATCAATTGTTCCCTTTTCTCTCTTACATTTGGAAAGTTTTCAAAATACCCTAAAATAACCTCATCACTTTCTTAAAATAATAATGACATTATTAAGGACATAATTATTTGAAATTGCGGAATGTGACATATAAGACAGTTTGCATTGAATTACCAAATTTAAAATATTTCACAACAAATTAAAGTAACAGCATAATGTACATCACTAATAATGAATTTCATTAAGCAAATTTAATCCTTGTTATTTACATTAAGAAGTTAGTAATATGTTGCATTAAAAGAAAAATGCAAATTATATCACAGGAACAAACAGATTATACAAAAATATTAATGGGTAATTCATAAGTAGAGAGAGAGAAATATCTACTCTGACCATATTTTCAAAAATTAGAACACCAATAATTCATTTACAAACCTGATTAGGGATACATGGAGGCAAATGAGATGAATTTTGGAATGTTTCACTTGATGCAGAATGAAAAGATGCCCCTTCAAAATCTGCAAATTCTAATTCTTCCTTTTGATCAAATGGATGAGCTTCAAAATCAGCAAAACCTTGCTCAACAGCAGCTCCAACTTCAGAGCATGCTTGAAAATCATCAAAATCTTCAGATTCTGAATCCTGTAAAACAGGTCTTTTGGAATTTGAAGTTTCACTGTCCTCTGGAACTCTATTGGAATCTACAGATTCTACATCTTCATTTATGAAAGAACTAACGCCACTTGTTTTATCAAAACTTTGAAACTCCTCAAATTCTTGTGTTTCAAAATGGCAATCTTCATTAGCTTGAAAATTATCAAATTCCTCATCCTCAAAACATTCGTTACCAGTTTGAAAATCAGAAAAATTTGCTTCAAATATTCCTGTATCTACATCATCTTCATCTATAGATTTCCTAGGTGATTCATCACATATTACTTGAGAATTAATCTTCTCAAAAGGTCCTTGAAAATTATCAAATTCATCAAGCTGATCACTAGTTGGAAGATTTACATCTGAATTTTCAGATAACTCATTGCTTTCCCTGATTGAATTATCCTCGTCACCATTCAATTCAAATGGCTTAACTGTGTCAGAATTTGAATTATTTACAACAGAGGAAATTTCCTTACATTTTTCTACAGCATGATTTGCATTTTGTAAATTATCACTAATCTCACTATGTGCAATATGTCTGCCATCTGAATTCTCTTCCATTGTACATGCATCATCACAAGGAGGCACAGAGAATTCTGTTTTATCAACATCACAGTTGGGGTGTTCTGCATCAAGAGAATTAGGCCTGTTTGTACGAGTTTTCTCAGTTGAGCAAGTGGAAAACTCTTCCTTTTTAAACCAGTCATTCTCTTCATGAGGATTATTAAAGTTTTTAACTGAATGATTCACATTATTTAAACTATCTGGCACACAATTTTGACTAGCTGAAGTGTTTTTTCTATCTGGAATGTCATCAACTGAAGAACAATGCTTTTCATTATGGCCAGCAAAGAATTGGTCTTCATCTTCACTTTCATTTTGAGATAAATTTTTCTCACAAGTACTTTGATTTTGAGGTGAAAAACTAAGTGTAAATTTTGCAGTTGATGGCATTTGAGAATCGGTATATGAACAAAATGAATTTAAATCATTGTTTAGTGATATATCATTTACACCATTAGCTCCAGGTTTAAAAGGTTTATATTTTTCTCCAGCAACAGGACTGTCAAATGATGAATCAAATGGAATATTTGCAGAAGCAAAAGTACCAAATTCATCATCGTCGTCATCATTGTCTGGACAATCATCTATAGGAGGAGGACTAGATGACAACATAGGAATGAAATTTGACGCCATTGGGGAAACAAAATTCCTACTGAGATCTTTTAAATCATGTCCTAAAAAATAAATAATCTACATTAATGAATGATATTCAAAAATAAAAGTAATCACAAGTAAAGGAAAAATTATAAATCAAAGATATGCAAAAAGTATAGTTAATTTCAGTGGTGTAATAGAGAAAAAAATTATTAGCCCCCCCCCCTGCAAAATCAGATTTTGAGCCTCAAGCCAGACCTTACAAATGATTACAAAATTATAACATAACATTGGCTTTAGGGCCCCTAGAATCCTACCCCCATACAATGCAGGGGTAGCGGGGCCACATTTGCGGGGTTGTACATTTTGCCACTGGTTTATTTCCATGTCTTTACAAGCAAAGTATACATAAACCATATCCATTCAATAAAAGGTTTCATCTATTCTGAAAATCATATAGAACTTACATGAATTAATTTCTATTTAGCTAAGTAAACATTCAGAATTACATGTAGAAAAAAATAACTAACATTCACAAATCTACTAACAACTATATAGATAAAGTCTGTTTCTAATTATTTGATTCATTAAAAAAAATACTATTTTTTGGCTCAAATTGATTTTTGCCAAAACTTGAAAGTTTAAATTTAATGTTGAATTAACAATATGCAAACCAGAATAAAATATTTTCTTAAATGCAAAGAAAATTGGGTTATAAAAAATAAAATTATGTCACAATTACTTTCCTTTCATTAAATACTAATTTAGGAACATTTATTCCAATCACTATGTTAATCATAATTTTCCCCCCGTTTAATTAATATGATACAGATTTAAATCTGAAATGAAATTAAAACTAAGAAAAAAATACCAGAGAGAGAACAAGTCTCAAGTAAATATTTCAATATCTTTAAATAACACATTTCATTCCCAAATAAAAAAAAAATACAATTCTTTATATCTTAAACATTATAAAATAATTAAAACAATACTACAGTCAAGATTATTCATATTGTTAATAAAATAAAAGTGATGTAGAAAGAGAAATAGTAATATTAAAAAAATGATACAGCAAAAGTCCTATGTAGTTCAACTGATTGTAAATTAAACAGACAGATGATAACATTTTATATTATTGTCACACTCTAAGGTAGTGTGAAGGCTATTGGCAATGGGCATTCTAATTTTAAACCTTGTTTTAACTGATTAGGATAACAACCAACTCTCCAAACTTCAATACTACACGAAAGTGAGGACTTTGAGCCATGACAGATTTTTGACATGTACCATACACAGCAAATCTTCAATGGCATCAGGACTCAAACTCTTGACTTGTCAAAAACACAAATTCATCATGATGACCACTCAGTTATTGTCACCACATTAAAGTGAGACAGAGAAGTACATTTAAACAATAAGGAAATATAACTTTATTGTCCCAATAACTAATGCTCTTTTTACTAGGCACACTTGAAAAAATAAATAAAACATTTTCTAAATATATCAACTTAATATTTTTTTAATCATTGCTATAATATTGATTTAATTTTACAATACACTGTTTTAAAATTATAATTCAATGAAATGCAAGCTTATAAAAAAATTAAGAACAAACCTCTTTTTTTTCCTTTGAGTTTTAATAATAAATATTCAAAAGTTTTTTGCAGATCTTAAAAAATTAAGTTTTTTCATTTTTTCATAGTTAATGGATAACACAGAAGATAAACATGTTCCTGAAATAGAAGGTAAAAAACATGAAACAAATAAAATTTATTTATCAAAATATCATTCTTATTTTTTTCCCAAGATGATTCAATACAAAGTTTACATTTGCGGTAATAAATATCTGAAACTTCAATTTTTTAATCTAAAGAAAAATTTTATATCTGAACCCACATAAATGAGTTATAAAATTAATTTGCAAATAAAATTTCAAAAAATAAAATAGTTTAAATTTTTTTTAATTTAAATAATATTTACAATGTTTTCAACACAATGAATTCATTATTAGATAGAATTTCAAACACTAACAAAAAATATCTAACAATCAAATATTAAAATATAACTTTAAAACTCATTAAATTGCATTTTGAAATTCCTTCTATGTTAACAAAAAAAGAGGGAAAGAGGTATACTTTCATTAACCATTTTATGCCCTGCTCAACCATGGCATTAACTGCTCTTGGCATATTTATACGCCTTGCTCAACCGTGGCATTAACTGCCCTTGGCGTATATATATGCCTTTTCAAATTACAAACCTTTGCATTATGTTGCTATCCATGAAACTATTCTGGAGATGGAATGCAACATTATGACCTTGATAGTGTTCCCGAAGGATTTACTTTTTATGCCTTTTCTTTTGCTCCAATACACCACATGACTGCACACACCAGTGTGAAAAACAGTAGCACTGGGAAGCAAATTGAGCAACTTCTCCTCAGCAGCTAAGCAGTCAAAACCCTTACTATTTGGTACTTCTTTACTTGTGCCAGAGAGTGCTTGCATTCTGTAGGAGAAATGTTCTCCACTGTGTTAAATATGATTTTTAATCTATGCCAGTTCTTTAATTTCGAGTAATTCTCACACATTAGTGCAATGTTCGATTTTTTTAAATTTTATATATTTATTTAAGATGTAATAAAATAACTGTTTAAAAGTTTCAGGATAGTAGAAACAGAAAACACATTTTACTTAGAGTAAATTAATAAAATAGAAGTGAAAAAACAACAAAAATAAAATGGGAAGGGGGGGGGGGTAGTCTAAAATTGGGATAAAGGTACAGTGGGAAATGCAATCTAAATTTACAGTTTTGAAGCTGAAAGTATGAGGCATAGCTTTAACTAAAAGCACTTAAGTCTTATTGGATATATTCACATAAATTTCAGGAGCATAGCTACCACTGTATATGAGCCATATCAATGATATAGGGGCCCTAACACTTGCCATACTTTGACACTTCCAAATAAATATTATTATTGCAATCATTTTTATTTATTTTCCAAAAAAGGGTCCCCAAGTAATTTGGACATGGGTCCACTCAGGAGTAGCTACGCAGTGATAAATTTATTTTAATTGGGAGAAAAAAACTATTCATTTAAGAGTAATTAACATGAATTTAAGCAATATTGTTCAATATCATTTGGAATAAAAGTATGATACAACACTCAAATTTCTAAAATATATCTTAAAAAATAAGACTATATAAGAGTTTTAACCATTATAATACTATAACTTCTCTAAAAATATTACTTCTTACCAGAGATTTACATAAAACTATATAATTTAAAAGATATTTTAACATATCTAAATAATATTAATATTCTTTACTATGAAAGGAATTTTTATTAATAAAAATTTTTAAAAATGCTCCTTAACACTCATAACTTAAAACTCCTTTTAGTGCAAAATCTAATCATTATAAGAGTTTAATGATAAAATAAAATTAATAATAGAACACTAAAATATTTTTTTTTCCACTTTAAAAATATAAAAGTAATTCGCAGCAGAAAAATGACATTTTTGCAAGTTTAATACAACCCTAGAATCATTTAAATGGCAGTACTATTCTATTAATTTATGTTATATTTAACAATACATTTTTTTCCAGTTTTCAATGTTTACATTGTATTTACCAATAATTAGTACTGATAAGTTCATGTGTTATTCAATTCACAATTTTTTTTTCCAAAGTTTTACATATTTTACTAGTATAATTGCAAATAAAAATAAAAAACTGAGTACTTACGTATTATCACAACCTATTAGCAACTTTACATGAAACGAAGCACCTGGTCACCAATTCAGTGCATATGACACATAGGAAATCAAAGTTGCCAACTTAACGAGTAATTAATAAGAGTTGGTGATTGTTTTGATAATATACGCAAGCACCAAAATCTGTATATATAATATAAAATAAAATAGATACGTTTTAATCCAGTGTATACCAACTTTTTTCAACACTATTATAAATCTTGCAAACTAAATTCAGTAGGGCATTGTTATTTAGCTGATTTTTTTGACAAGTTTTCAAAACAATTATGTGGCTTCCAATGGATCCAAACCTTTTGTGTGCATGGCCGATGATCATGCACAAATTTTGATCAGATTCATTTTCATAACTTACAAAAGAAACTCTGCCCATTTAAATAATTTTTTCATTAAAAAAAAAGTGTTTTGAAAAAAATCTTATAACTCTACAGTTGAACTTAAGGAATTAATTTCATATTGGTACACTACAATTTTTTCCGCCAAATAGTAGTAAAATTCCTCCACGTTGGGGCAATGACATTTACAATGTGATAACATTAGACTGGCTGCAAAAAAATATATGCAGTGTGATATCAAACTAGCACACAAGATACAACTCAATCATTAGCAGTTTAATCCACAATTAAAACTTTGAAAATCAAAAGAAATTCTAAAAAAACAATGGTTATACTTATACACTTATAATGTATCACCCACCTATAAGTTTTATTGTTAGAAAAATACCCAAACTCTGTTTAAGAAATATAATTAATGTTTTATAAAAAAGTTTTAAAATATTATCATTTTTTTTATAGTTCATACGTTTGAATAATTCTGATATTCAACAATCTGAAAACAAATGTAGATCATCAAATAAGAAAAACAACTACCTTTTAATCTTCCTCTACATTAAGATACTATTTGAAGAAAACTGTTTGATTCCAGATACTAAAATAATATAATTTCAATTTTGGAAAAGACAAAATAAAGCTATTTTGTGGGACAAAAACCATCATTTTATATCATGATAAATGATTATACACGCCCATTAAAACTTATATAAAAATCACGGCTTTAAAATAACATATGTTTGAATATTATAGTGTGCTGAACTTTTATCATGTTAAATTTATCTGAAAAAGAAATAATCATTTAAATAAAAGAGACTAACTATTTATTTTGCTAGATAAATAATAGACTTTTTGTGGATTTAATTCGCAAATCACATTTGTATTAAAAAATAATAATTTCGAAGAAAACGAATATCCTCACGAATTTACTGCCTTTGAAACTATTTCTTAAAAATAAAAACATGAAGGTTTAAAATCGAAACTAATTTTATTTAGAAGTAAACATACGTACGTAAGCAACATATCAATCTCGTAGATCATGTTATCATTCCGCAATGAAATTTCTCAGTCACAGTCAAGTATTGACTACAGTTAAAATTAGAAGAAAAATTAATTTTCAGCAACCGAGAATTAATTAAATATTTTTTTAAAAATTGGTAGAATTGGTAGAAATTATGGGAGTGCCTGTTTCCCGTAGGGAAACTTAACCTCCAATCATTTGGGTGAGTGAAAAGCTTTAGTTGACTTATTTTTAAAATCTTATCCCAGTACTGTAAGGATTTTAAATTTAAGAAATTACATGAGAATAAAGAAAAATATTGGTTTAATTTTTTTTAAAAATAAACTAAGCAACATAGAGAACTTTATCCAAAAAGACTATTAAAGTTAGTGGCGTAACGGGCCCAAAACCTGACTTTGCAGGGGGGGGGCTAATGTTATCCGTTACGCCACTGATTAAAGTAAGTAATATCCAAAATGGACGATCCTTAGAAACTGAAGCTTTTTATTTCCCGCCTTATCTTCCCCTCTGGTACATCCTAAGCTATCCTTTACATCAACAGATTAATTTAAACTCGAATCATTTAACTTTATACAAACACGATAAAGTAAGAGCAACAATATTTGTTTTAAAATTTTATTCACAATGACTTTCAAATCTGATATATAAGTTGTTGTTTTTTTCCCCTCCTCCAAAATTTATTATCAGGTAAATATATGACTGTCGTATTCGAGAAATAGCTTTTAAACCGATCTTTGGTCGACTTTTTGTTGACCGTGGTAGCTGAATGATCATAATCGTGAACGCAGTTGTCCAGTCGTGAGTTCGTGTCATAGAGCTGCTGATGCACATTAAATATGTCGAGACTCAAAGTCCTCAGTTGGCATGAAAATTTGGAGGTTGGAATGCAAGCTCATGTGTCATCCTTATCGCTTAAATTTATTCAAAATTAAGAGATCCGTCGCCAATGGACAAGTTCTACCACTAAGTTTACTATAGGAGCGCTGCAGTCATTAGTACTCTTTTCTTTTTCGGTTATTGCAAAATCACCATTGCTTTGAGCTAAAACATTAACAAGGTATTTTAGAAAAGGAACTGAAATAAATAATATAAAATCCTGAATCTGAAATCTAAAGATCATCTTCTATGCATTTAGTTCAAAAAAAGTTTCAAAAGCCTGCATTAGAATATTGAAAAGCTCAATTGAATTTTGATGTTTGGCTCAAGTGTAGTATGGGGGGGGGTGGCAATTTTTATATAGATATTATGGTGAGATAATGAATTCATTCTGGCTTCTGAACGCCTATCGCTAAGTTAAATAGCTTGGTGATCGATTTTGGTTGCCAAAAAAAAATTGACATTGCATGGACCCCCCCCCCCTACTACACTTTTACCCGATGTTTTCCCATAGATTAACATTACACCGGAAGTAGAATTGGAAGTCATTCGGCTTCATCTTAATGTTGTTTACAAAGTAGAAATTGTCGATAGCTGTCATGCTGCTCTAGAATGTGATTGAGATCAAATTAAAGTCGAATCAAATTGCTCAACGTTTCTCCCTTACACATCAATCTTTACTCTCTCCTTTTCTCGATATGGATGATTCTCAAACACCTCGGGTGAGTGAGTGAGTAAATATTAAAGTCGCACTGTTCAGCTAAACGAGGGCTTTTGGCGACGGACCGCGTAATTTTGAACCATGGTCAAGTGACGCGGATGACACCTGAGCTGGCACCCCTCTCCTCTCCTAACTACCACACCATACCAACGGGAGAACATTTGAGCTCTCGACATATTTAACGTGCATCGCTCCTCTACATGGTGGATTTTCAGTGGTACTGGGCTCGAGCTCATGACACGCTAGCCATGATCCAATACCTTGATTACTTGGCCTCAAACACCTCGGATGATGACTTGAAAGTGATATTGACAATAATTTAACATGGTAAAGCATTGTTCTTTAGAGCAATCGTTGACTGATTGTTTATTAACATCTTGATATACATAATGACGACTGTGAGATGTCAATAACTGTTTCCAGAAGACGCCGAGCATCGTATATCGATTATGTTCTGTTTCGTTTGCGTAATGTTCTCCCCCTCTTCATCCAAACGATATCGAGTACGCATCAAAACTCCGTTTTATTTGTATGTCGCATTACGAAGCAACATGATGGCTATTGGCGACGAACCTCATAACAAACATTCACTAAGCTTTAATGTGGAAAATTAAAAGCCCTGATCCCAGTAATTATATTCTTATTTTTTTAATCATTGAACTGTTTTAATTATGTAAATTAATTCGACGAAATCCTGATGAGAAAGTAAATAGCGTTAAAGCGCCGTAGCATTGAAATTTTATGCAGATTTATAGTAAAGAATTAGAGAATGTGCATTAAAAATTCTCTAAACGTAATACTTTGCTAACTCAATAGTTGACATTTTTCATACTTAATTGACATTTAGTGATTTTTTTTTGTTTGCTTTGATTTTGTTTAAATAATATAGGTATTTTTTCACTGCATTGCTAATTCAAACCTTTAATGACCCTATTTTTTTTCCCCTTCATATTTGTAGTCCAAACACAAATAAAGAATTCAGTAAATTTTTTGTTTTTCATACTTTAAGCATTACTTATCTTTTAAATATCAGGGTAAAATCCCTATTTTTTAATTTAAATTTAAGGTATAAATATCAAGCATTTGAACAATTTAATGAAATATGTTGCAAATGCAATGATGAAACTATACTTGTTAATCGATTTTTTATAACGTGAAAATATATCTGTTTTTATTATAATATTGAAAACATTCACAGACTTTTGATCCATTAATTGTTTAAACAGTGAATCATTTTAAATGTGGATTCCAAAACTTTATTAATAACTAAATATATTTATCAGTTATTGCCTTAATAAAGAAAAAATTTTAATTGTCATGTAATCACTAAAAGATATCATTTACATTAAAAAAGAATAACTTTACAAACTCAAATAGAAGGTAACGCCTACCCCCTATTAGGCAAATTATTTAACAAAACTTTTTTTTCTAATGGGGCAGCGCATTGGTATATTTAACAAAACTTGTTTCATGTTAAAATCCTTGGGAAAAGTATTAATTATTATTTCATCTCGAACTGTCAATAATTCTTACAATTATGACTGACATGGTACTTTTCCAAGATTCCAGTATAAAAAACCATATTTATAAACTGTTTATAATACAATTATTACAAAATTTTTTACACTGATATCCTACAAATTTCATTGTAACAGCATAAATATGGCAAATAAATAGGCTATGTGATAATTGATATCTGGCATCCTAGCCAGTAATGCAAATCATGAGCTCTCATAATTGGCAATTAGCATGTTAACAATCAGTTTTAATTATTTTTCAATTGAATATTCTGAAAGAAATATCAACCAGCATTTCATTATAAAAGGCGAAATTTTGACGATGATTTTTACAAGTGATTTCATTCTTGGTTGAACTATAATGAATAATAAAAAAGCTGTGTACATAAACATAAAAAATTCTGCTTAACTTATATTTCTTCTCAATAATCTCTTATTTTTACATATTGAAAATACATGAATAAATATCTTTTTTCAATCAAAATAATTTGAGAAGCTTGAGTAGTTTTTATTTACATACAAATTCAATTTTATTGCCACGTTTGAAACTAAATATGTTATGACTAAAATGTAGAAATCTGGTAATATGCAAATTATCTAGTTAATCTGCAGTTAGCTAGGCTGATCTTTTAAGGTTTTGAAAATTGCTTTATTCCTCACATTACCTTATTAATGCAGGAATGAAGCAGTTTACTCTTGAACAGCAAGGTTTTGATCTGCTTAAAATTAACGCAGAGACAAACAACACCATAATACTCAATACAACTCATTGAAAAACACATTTTATCCCACATACAATTATAAATAATTTGTATAATAATCAGTAGATTGAAAATTAAATATAAGGTCTGTTCAAAATGTACCAGACTTTAAATTTTCCGGCGCACCGTAAAGATTCTAAAACGGCACCACTGTGTACAGTGGCAGCTCCCGTGCTTGAATTTTTTCCCCTTCATTCCAGTCGTTTCCTGCAGGCAGTCGAGTGAGAGGTGCTGTTATACGTTTTCGTTAGAATTTTACTTCTCTAATGACTTGAACAGAGGTACTGCATCCAATTTTTTGTCAAAAGGTTGGTGTGTGTGATTTACTAAGTGAAACAATTTGTAAGATTCAGCATGTGTTAGGAGATGCTGCTATGGGGGGGGGGCTCACAAATTAAGGAAGGATTTACCAAATTCAAAAGTGGTCGCACATTGGCAGAGAGTGACCAGCATTCAGGGAGGCCCCAAACTGCAGCTGTTGCTGAAAAAGTGGAAAATCTGATAATGAAAGATTATCATTTAACCATAAGAGAGACTGCTGAATAAGTTAAGATCAGTAAAAGTTCTCCACATGCAATTTTGTGTGATCATGCGCAGAGCAGCTGCGAAATTTGTTCCTAAGCTTCTGTCGGTGGAACAGAGAAACTCAAGTCTTGCAATTGCACAGGACCTACTAATCCACCGGACTTTTATGAGTGGCCCGTTGCACTAACAAATTCAATTATTTAAGAACAATGCATTAAAAGTTTAGCCAGAAATTCCATCAGTCAAGCAATCAAACATCAATTTTACCATCATTGTTATGCTGGTACGAATTACAAGATAACTCTTCATTTTGTAATTGTAACGATTAGTGATGACAAGTAACAGTTGAGTAGCAAGACCATTTTATGGTTGGAACTAATTTTAACTAATCCTCATGTCTTCCAAGCGACACACAAATTTCTAAAAATATATTTTGAGATCTTGACAATTTCATAGAGGGAAAAATAAACATGGATGAATAACTTGTTTGATTTGTAGGGAAAATGCTATATTTAAAAAAATATAATTTTGCTCGTCACTATACCACTAAGCACAAATCTTTCAATGGCTGTTTTCTATGAGGATCTCTTTCAAAATGGGATAAATTGGCTCTCTTAAAAAATTCTTTGTAACAGCAACAAAATATTTTGTCGGTGGTAATATCACAAAATGCAAAGGTAACAAAAGCATCCTAAACAATTTGTTGCATTATATATATTGATAAACATTTGAAATTGTTAAGAATTGCATTGATACAGAAATTATTAGTGCTCCTGGTGTACTCTTTGATGAATTCGACTATTTGTTCCTATATATTTTTAAAGAGAAAAGATATATTTTTTTCACTAAAATCAAAAAGTATTTGAATAAATATGAAACAAAAATGTACAAGCAAGTCTGATCTATAATTTTAAGCGAATAGTACTTATTTCAGTTTGAAGTTCAATGAAAAATGAGGCTTCCTCAAGAGAAAAAAAATCAAAGCATATGTGGCAGCTTTGTTTTTTATGACAGTAGAATGCAAACAAGGGCCTTGGGATCATTGATGAAAAGAAATCGAAATTACCCCATAACTGGGTAAAAAAAATGCATGAAACCTATTTTTCGTGAGTTGAGAGTTTACTAGTTTTAAAATAAAATCCAATATTATTGCGTTTTAATATTTTGATCAATTTTCTGCGTTTTAAATGTCTTTGATCTTATAACATCCACCCTTTAATCCTAATGTTGCAGCCCACGTGTGATTTGTCCCTTTTGAAAATATTCAATTTAAAACCTGCATATAACTGCTTTTTATACAAGTTTTATTATCAAGCATTCACTATTTTACTACAATTTGGAATAGATGTATTACAAATTACCTGGGTAAGTTGTAAAAAATTATTTTGCATGATTTCACAATGGGAAAAGTTAAGTAGTATGCAGGTTAATTCAACAATGAGCACATTATGCCTTTCACACTTTAACAGCAGTATATGTTAAAGCAATTAAAAACAAAAACTTTTAAAAAATTGATTTTTTCGAGTATGCTATATCACATTTTAGTAATAAAATGAGAGGGAAAATAGATTTATACAGAACAAATAAAAAGATGCAGACTTAATTGTAATTCATAATATCCACACAATTTCAAAAAAAAAAAAAGAAAGGTACCAAAAAGTTTATTACAGAAGCAACACAAATGCACATCAATATACATCTAGCATAAAAATAGAATGTTTGTAAAAAATGACAACCTGATTTTTTAACAAGGGTAAGAGAATTGTACACAATTCCTTCTCAAATATAATACAGAGATTCAATACTCAAACAGATCACACATTAGCACCTAGAATATCTTAATACAAAAAATTAGCAATAACTCCATTTGAAATTAATGTACAGAAAAAGAACTCTTAAAAAAAAATTTTAAATTGACAAAATTTACAGAAAGGATATCTTTGATCATGCATAATACATATTGCATCTATGAAAAGTTGATTAAAAATGCTATTATGAAATCAATTAACACTTCAAAAGTTCTTTCACATACACATTAATACTAACTATAACTTACAGAAAATGAAAATCTTTCATCTCCTTTTTTTTTATATATATAAGAACTATAGTAACTTTTTTTATACTATTACAAATGTGTGCTTTCCATTTGGAATGAATTCCAAATTTTTAAGCAGATGCATTAAAAAAAAAAAAATGCCCATGGAAAAAAAATCTTTGACAATATTTCTTTTAGAAAAATTATAAGTATATGAAAAATTATATATACATTTATTCACTTTAAGAATTATGATTGTAAGATGAGATCTAAAATTATTTTCTGGAAGCAGTTTATTTTTGTCTTAAGTTTGAATACCTAGATCAGAAATAAAAATCCAATGTATTCACCAAAAACACTTTTGGAAATTATACTATAGAATAATTCTTAATACATTCATGACAATAAATTCGAGTTTTTCCAAGTCTGTTTCACGCTTCAGGTCCACGTACATTAGTTTCTGAAACACCAGTGTAGATGATTGAAATACTAATTTGGAAACATATTAGGAAAATTTTGAGCCTCAAAATCACATTTGCAGTTGAATATCATTAAAAAATTAAAGTACGGAATTGAATAAATGCTATCAATGCAGATGTGAGAAACGAGGTAATGTAGAAATGATTGAATAAGCAATATATACATATAAAAAGGAAATACATCCTTCTCTAAATGCTTCTCTTGATTAAACCAAGATAATCACCAATTAGTAAGCAATATCAAATCAAATGAAGCAAACATAACTAGAAGATACATTCCTTTATTTAGCAGAGTATCTTTAAAGAATTGAAAAGCTATATGCTTTTGCAACAATATTTTGCTCACAAATTTTTTAAAGGTCTGATTTTAAAAGTGAAAAATTATGACCCAATTTAGATGCAAGAAATAATCTAATCAGTTTGAGAGACATTAAATGAAAAAAAAAAGTTTTGTAACAAGGGGTTAATGTTTTCCACAAGTCTAATTTGACTAAAGGAAAGGGAATTTTGAAGATTTATAAAGGATTAATACCTTATTTTATGATACCAATATTTAGATAAATATCTAATTATACCAACATATAATTGTTAAAAGCATATATCAATCTCTCTGGATGATCAAATTATATAAATCACCAGCAGTAAATCTAACAGCACACTCTAAGACATCTGAAAAAATAGTAATGCCAACATTTACTCTTAATTTTATTTTCATTCAAATTAGGAAAACAATAATTTATTCAATACTACAAAATAATACAGCAAGTTAATTATATCTTTGAATTTACTGCATGCATTTTAGGTTCAACATAATGTTTCTCATAAAAGTGAAATTTGTACTTTATACCACAGCAAAATTTTTTGATTGAAAACTAAAATGACGTTGATTCTAGTTAAATTCAATCAAAAAATAAACTGCACTAATTAACAAAAATTCAAAAGAAGCTTTAAAAAAATAAGCATTTAGAACACAGACATTGTAAATATTGGAAAAATATTGTAACAAATATACGTATATCACAGTTTGTATAATGACTAAGAATCTTTGATTATGAGCATTTTCTTTTAGCAATCTTGTTCAACTTTTCTCCATCCACAATTTTAGAGACAAATGCTAAATCATATGTTCGAGCAAAATGTTTAACAACTTCTAACTGGCTTTCATTGAAACTGGGTGGAAATGTGAATTCCATTTCCTCAGATTGTAAAAATTCTTTCATCTGTTCTTCAATGCATAGTACAAAATCAGCAGGTTCCTCAAATGTGACATCTGATTTCAGTTTTGTTTCACCAGATCCAAGCATTTTTTCGCAAAACATTTTTTCCCAGTCTTTATGAACTTTGCGCTTTTTCTCCAACTCTTTAATGGCTTGTGTTATACTTTTATCAAAAGGCTTCTGCTTCTTGGCTAAATGTAAATAATGTTCAGCCCTATCATAGCTACCTGCGAGGTACAAGGCTTTACCCATTCGAAATAAGCCTTTAACATTATCAGGATCCAACTTCAGAGCTAAATCAGCATAAATGAGAGCTTTCTGAGGATTTTGCACATTCAAATAGCAAATTGAGAGATTCAAATATAACTTGAGAAGATATTCATTTCGCTGTTTATCTTCCTCTTCATTAGCAACAGAAATATCTTGCAATAAATTTACCACACGGCGATACCGACTAATGGCTGGTTTGTACATTCGTCTACGAAACAGGTCTGTGGCCATTTGGTTTTCACAGTGGTAGACTCCAACAATTTTCTCAAAAGAAGCTTGCTTTTGAGCTTCGAGAGACATTTCTTCAAATTCAACAGCAGCCTTACCAGCAATAAATTTTATTATCTGTACTTCATACAGAATTTCAGCATTTTCAGGGATTCTAGGAGGACAACCCATATCACCATAAGCATAACTTGGATGAACCATTATTCGAGAAAGTTCTCCTTTCTTCATGGTTCTAATGCCCATTTCTAATCCAGGAATTAGATTTCCATCACCCAATCTGAAATAAAGAAATGAATATTAATTTCTACACTCACAGGTGTTATGACTCAAGAAACTACTATTTTTTCGATTTCTTTTTTATTTTTACTTCCACATACAGGATAAATGAAACTATTTACACAAAAGAAATATGAGCACACACTCCACAAAGATAAAACATTACACATTTCTTTTCTTAAAGAAAATGTAACTGCATTAAGAATAATATTCCCAAAACTAACGTAACCAGAATTCTGCTGCCAGATTCAAAGTGAATAAACAAACCTAAAGCAAAATAATATTAAACTGGAAATGTCAAACTTATTAAGAGTTTCAACACAGGTATCAAAAACCAAATTTAAAACATGGACATTTTAACAAGTTATTACAACATTACATTGATATATAAATATTAATTATATGTTATGTATGCAGTGCACAATTTATTATATGTAAGAACTGGGATTATTTTTGTTTAATGACAAAATGCAATTTTGACCATATTCTTGTATAATATGGTCAATACTGTACTGTAATACCATTAACAAATTTCTACATAATATTTTTTTCCCTAACTTTTAACAACTAACTGTGGTCATAGCACAGGTAGCTCACGTGAATCCATAAACATATACACAACATACACATAAGCAAGTACACAGATTAAAAATGATCTTTTTATTCTAGTGTTTGATTAATTAACAATGCATAAGAAGTAACTCAAGGGTTAGTAGAAACAAACATAAGGAGATAGTGAAACAATTAACAAATTCAAGAGTTTTTTTCATACTTACTGATAAGCATTAAAATTTAAAACTTTAAAGAAGCTTGATTGCTTCAGCTTTCATTTTAGAAATCTTTCTAAAAAAGATTAATAAAAAAATATTTGTTTTAAAGTAACTAATAATTAATTAAATACTGAATTACTGAAAATATATCGACATTACTTTCCATCAGCACATAATTCTTATAAGATAACTTAAAATTGGAGGTGAACTTAAAAAAACTAAAAAACACGCTTTTATACTGAATCGAACTAAAAAGTAAAAAATAATTCTTAACATAAGAATAAAATGATTAACGAGAAAATTAATGCCATTGTGGTAAAAGTGTGGGGTGCTTTGTACTACATTTTTACACTAATTCAGCTTTTCGTAATAGAAGTTAGAAATTATAACAATTGATACATTTATAGAACACCCCATGCTTTTACCACAATGGCATTAATTTTCTCGTTAATCATTTTATTCTTATGTTAAGAATTATTTTTTTACTTTTTAGTTCGATTCAGTATCAAAGCGTGTTTTTTAGTTTTTTTTAAACTATAATTTATTTTTTATTTTTTAGTTCGAACTACAATAAAAGCATGTTTTTTAAACTATCATTTATTCATTGTTGAATTTATCCTTGAGTTTGATATTTGAAGCTGGAATTACGTGGCTGTGGAATTAGTCTTACTCTTCAATGGATATTAATTAACGGATCTGAAGTGCATTTATTCTCTCCATTTACAGGGCCTCGGATGAGTCCTGTATCGTTATATTAGTAGATTCCGTCTCTATAGAACAGGTCAAACAAATAAAAGTGTGTTAAGAAGAAAAAGTTAGAATTAAAAAAAAATTAATGTACCATGTTTTTATAACGGACTAAAAATTATAAAATTCCTCCTTTTCGTTTTTCTTTTTTCACATTTTCCTGCATTGTCATCCACTTCTCAGCTATGGTCCAAATTTCAAGTCTCTAGCTCATAGGAAAGTCACACAGTTTAAAATCAATTACAAAATTCCACCCAGACAGACATTAAAGAAAGCGAGTTAATAAAAACATTGTAATATTAAGTATCAATAATTTTTTCACCTTTTAAACGTATTCCTATAATGTTAATTCGCATCATCACTTCTAAACGTATTGCTTTATAAAAATAAAAAATATTTAGCAGTTATAAGATAAATAATTTTTTTTCACATGCAAGAGCCTTTCTTTTAATTTTCATTTTCAGAAAAACGTTTATATTTTGGGAAAAAAATTGCTAACACACACACCCACCCTCCACTTTCTCAGATAAAGAACACTTTTTTTGTTTGTTTTATCTCTATTAACCGCAAGTGTATTTTATACTTGCATATAATTAGCTTTACATTCAAAACACTTGCTTTATGGTTACACCTTATTCTTTTAGACGCTAAATCTGGAAATGATATATGGAATTAGTCGTCAAATTTAAAAATGGTATGTGCAATAAGTCGCCATATCTGGAAGGGGAATATGGAATTGTCGCCAAATCTGTCTATCGTTATTCCTGACGATCCTGAAAAGGACAATGGAACAAAATTATGAAATTATTGTATTGTCATCGGTCCTTGACAAGTGTGCAAAATTTCAAATATATCTGACCTTTTGAAGTGGGTAAAAATCGAGTTCCAAGATTCCGTTACATGCAAGTGAAACTTATAAAAGTGTGTTAATAAAATAAGAACTGAAATTTATTATATTGTTTACTAATGATAAAAAAAAATTAAACTTACAAAAATTTATAAGGTTTTTTTCTTAATCGAGTAGAATCAAATGGCTCTCTTCGATCATCTAAGTAAGCATCATAATGTACAAAAACAACTGATTTATCCGGAATTACCTCTCCAGCAGTACAGATTAAAACCTAGAAAATTTTGTTTTTCAATTAGTTTGCATACATTTTAAGAAATATAAAGAAATTCATCAAATTGACATACTTCTTATAATATTTTCAAATAATTATGAATTCCAATAAAAGTTACAATTAAAGGCTATGCAAAGCAATTTCACAGCTTTTCAAATTTAGTACAGAACTTTAAATGATTAGCTCTAATTTCAGCATAGAGTAATGCAGCTGACAACAGATTGAATGCAACTCATTAAATTTATATCATGTTTACTATATTTCTACAGCTATAATATTGTAATGTTGCGAGTTTCTCAAGGATGATACTCTAAAGATGCTTTAATTCTTTATTCAATCATGAACACATAGGATGACTCACACAAAATTTTAAATTACAATTTGTACAGATTTTAAGATTTTTATGTACAGTTTTGGTGATTGTGCTAGCCTAGTAGTCAAATTAATGGACACATAGCCAGCATGTACATGGCTGCTGTGTAGAGGGATACATGTTAAATCTGTCAAAAGCTCTAATGTCCTCCCGTTGGTTTGGTAGTTCGGAAGGGGATGCCAGCTCAGGTGTCATGCTTGTCACTTGACCATGAATCAAAATTATGAGGTTCATTGCCAAAAGCCCTTGAGTAGCTGAACAGTGGGAAATTAATATTCACTCACTCACTTGAGTTTGGTTAACCTTTAGAATCATGAATGAGAAAGCAAAAATGGGACAGGATGGCATCCAACACATCTGCCTTCGGCAGATATAAAATCTCCACACTTAGCTTGCTGGCAGAGCTCACCAATCTCTTTGAGGTACAGGTACTTGCCCAAGCGCAATCCCTTCGATCAGTCTCACTGCCACCTCGCATTCTATCAAATGCAAATTTGTGTCATACTTAAAACAGCTACACTTAGAAACCATCAAACCATTACTCCTGTACTATATAATGTTACATTTACCCCTTTATCTTTAATTCTGAAGTTTAAAAAACTTCTGTTATCGCTTAAAATGTGTTGCCATTTTCTCCCAGAAAATTCATACCCCTGTAATCATCATTATATCTGGCAAGACAGCCTCTCGAAGGTAAGTGCCTTCCTTATTTCTGAAATCAATGACCACCAAAACTAGACATAGGAAATATAGTGACAGGTCTAGTGAAAATAAGTCTCATACTGGGTTAAATTTTTCCCCTCTGTAGTATGCTTGCCAATTCAGTTCATTCATCCCACCAGGTTGGACACATGTTCATTATGTTACCAATCAGTGAGGTCAAATAGATATCAATCACAAATGAAACACATATTGCCACCGTTTTTTGTTACAAAATTGACTGAACTTCACTTTAAGTTGATTCTTTTTATTAATTTAATGTTTG
Source organism: Trichonephila clavata (assembly GCA_019973975.1). Taxonomy (NCBI): domain Eukaryota; kingdom Metazoa; phylum Arthropoda; class Arachnida; order Araneae; family Nephilidae; genus Trichonephila; species Trichonephila clavata. Next base: position 227,728 of record BMAO01019285.1, read on the forward strand.
TTATTAAATTCTATATGAATCATGCTTAGTTCCTCAAATTTACCTTATAAATCTGCTATACTCATGCTTAAGGTTCAAAAATAACCACAAAAAAAAAAAAAAAAAAAAATTTAAAGAAATTTTTACTTATTGTACATGAATCATAAGTACATCCTAGTTTAACGATACTTACTTTTCAAATGCCAGTTTTATTTGTTCAGTTCACATTGAAGTTATTTTTTAAATGCATTTTCAATCATGGTTCTGTGTAAACTGAAGGCTGAAACTGAATTACTAAATTTACATATTTTAAAAAATCCATATATTTTTTAACATTAATTTGCAAGGAACATGGAAGTAATGGCTTTTATCATATTTCATTAATATACTAAGGAAATCAGAGCTCCATGTACCACTGATTGGAGTTTTTCAATTTGAAAAAGACTAGATAAAACTTAAATATAATATTATACATATTAGCCCCCTGACATGTATTTTTTAAAAAATTTCATACCAGCTCAATGATAACACTGTTCACACATAATATAATTACCATCTAAAATTTCTGCTCAGGAAGAGATCAGATAAAGTATCATTATAACACAAAGAAATGTAGAAAATATAGCTATAACAGAGAACTATCTTAAATCTCTTACAGTGAATTTAAATGTCCCAAATTTGAAATGTTAATGAAGATTTATACAAGTTTTGTTAGAGAATCCTGTGGTCAGCAAACATTTCCAAAATATCTTTGTTGGCTCAGCTACATATGTTAGACATCCCATACACAAGAGATATTACAAACAGGAATTCTAGGCTGCTAATGCGAGAGCTAAAGTTGAGAAGATAAAAAATAATTAGAGAGGAAATAGAGATGTATATTTTCGTTTATCTCCCAGTTGACAGTTAAATACTACCAGTCATACTTTTCAAACATTTGGTCCAGTCAAATGGTTTGACATTCAGAGTTTATAGTTAAAACCAGTAAGTAACCATTAGGAGACAATGAACCTTCTGCTTGACAACAAAAAGTGTCAGAAAGAGATAAGACTCAAATCATCAAGAAGGTGCAGCACTAGGGCTGGACCCCTGTTCAGGGTGGCAAATACTAGAGGCAGCATTTTGATCAATTTGAAAAATGTGCGGAGGGGGGGGGGGCAGGAAAAAAAATCTTTTGAAAATATTTCTTGAAATTTTTATTCTTTATAGTTTTGAAACCTGGAACATTTATTTTAAATTGAATTGAATTGAAATATCAGTTGAGAGTATATGTTTTTTAAAAAATAAAATTTTTACCGCTTGACAATTTGTTGTAGCAAGTATATGGGCGGCTGATGACAAAATACAGATAAATATGCTTTTTTTTCCATTTGTCCTTTTATAAAGGGAAAAACAAGGTGATTATCATGTTTAATTTTTGTGGTATTATTATATTAAGGGTGAGAAATGTATACAAAACTGAGTATTTAGTTCAGAGCAGCATTCATCAAAATGTGGTTCTTCGATATATTCTGCTTTTATGCATAATTAAAAAATTATGAAAAGTTATTGTTCCTCTTCCTCTTTTATAAATATCTTCGGAAAAAATATTTGTATCTACATTCACATTTATTAGAATATTAATAAGTGGAGAAAAAATTATGCATAAAAGGTCAGTGTATTCCGTTAAAAAAACTGTATTTTGTTTTTGCTGTCCTATTAGTTTGCTTTCCATAGAAGGTTATAAAAGTTGAAAGCAATTAATTGAAATTTTAAAATAACATGAAACAGCAAAAAGTCTTGGATTGAATTTAGTCAAATGGAACAAATGATATTTTTAGTAACCTACTGAGAAATCTAATCTTAATGAAGTTACTGCTAAAATTAATTATATTTTTTTAGTTTTCCTCTCAGTTGAAAGATTGATTGGGAATGAGCATTCAAATTTAATTGTTGGGGGGAAAACGGGGGTAAAATTAACTAGATATGCAAGTACAGGCCTATGATAATTGAGCCAATATGAGAGGGAGAAAATCTGGGGCACTCTAGAATCAGGACGTTAAATCCATGTACAATCTATGCCATTTAGTAGGCCCTCTTAAAATTTGTTTGCTAATGCCATGGCAAAAGCATCCTTAGAAGCATGTACTTTTTTTTTAATATGGTCCACAAATATAATTTCTTCATCAACTTTTCAATATACCATATTAAAATATGTAGAGGGCCTAAGTTCAAAACCATTATATGCAACCTGCTAAGAAAGCGAAACTCAGCCTGCGGCCCACCGGACCTTTGTGAGTGGCCAGGTCATGGCCTGTTGCACTAACAAATTAAATTACTTAAGAACAGTGCATTAAAATTTTAGAGAGAAATTTTATCATTCAAACAATCAAATATATCGATTTTGCCATTGATGTTGGGCTGGTATGAAAAGTGAGATAATCATTATATAACAGTTAATGATAACAAATAAGTGGAGTAGAGACTATTTTATTGGTAAAACAAATTTTTAACTAACCCTCATGTCTTCCAAGTGAAAAGTATCTAGTCTGTCTATCTGTTTCAGTCTTTTGTTTATATGCTGTTTTTTTTTTATTCTCAAAAACTGTTCATTTTCTAGGTATGTATATGCGTGTTAAATTTTTTTTTTTTTTTAAATAGGCTCTGCATCACTTCCCTGAAGAGATAAACATGCCTAGTTAACAAATTAAACCCACAAAACAAAAAAAGGAACCACTTGTTAGAAATGATTTTTTTCCCCAAGTGATCATTGAATTTCTATCATTTTATGAACAATTGATTTAACAGCACAATTGCTGAACAAGAGATGTAAGAAAAGCACCACTTGAATTGTGCAAGAATTCAGCTTAAGTGCATCCAAATATGAATATCTGAAAAATGTGTTTTGAATGAACAAAAGTATATAACTGATGGCTTTGAAAGCAACAACATTTCAGAGATAATCACTTAAGACGTACCTTTTAACAAAAAAATAAGGACATCTCTTCAAAAAGTGCTTTTTTTTTCAAGTAAGTGCTATGAAAAGGGTAGGATCCTAGCACAGCTCCCTTATTTTGCTAAAATAAATTTCGCATCAATTTTTTCAGCAAAAAAGTTTACAATATGGCAACTCTGCAAAATATAGGGAAACAGTAACCCTACCTAAACTGGATTTTTTTCATATTCAAGGATTCCGACGCTGGTCATTCTTTCCAAGTCGCCTTAGATAGTTGTATAAGATTTTTCTAGAAAGCTGAAAGTGAAGAAACAAGTGGAATTTCTTTTAAAGTGAAAAGGAAATCTGTTAATTCAATCTGGACGGTGCTTTTTCTCCTTATTGTATTTTAGAAGCAATGGTTTTTTTGTTTTCTTCTTGAAGCCATTTTAGAAACTACATTTTCTTTTTTAGAAGCTCGATACGAATGGTTACTTTTTCTTTTGAATGAAAGATAGAAAATATTTTGGTAATGAATGTCCAAAATATGGAAAGAACATGTGTTTGTTAGAGAGAAATGGAGATCGCTATTTCATCAGCTTGAAGCATGCATATCGGATGTTTTTTCCTACCATCGCATTTTTTAAGCTACATTTTTCTTGTAGAAGTCATTTTAGAAACGATTAATTTCTTTGTGAGAGGATTTTCTTTTGAATAAAAGAGGCAAGAAAGTACAATTGTTTTGTATGAACGAAGGATTGATAGAATCTTGGTATGGATGTCCAAAATTTGGACAGAATTTCATTTGATTTCTTATTTTTGATTTGATGTTTCCTATGTTGTCCATTTTGAAAACAACATGTTTCGTCTCTTAAAGCTAATTTAAAAACCACGTTTTACTCACTTTTTTTAGTCTCTGGATGCAAGTTTGAAAAACGCTGGATGCTATGTGCAAAGAAGTTATTTATGTTTGGAAAGATGGGTGAAAGCATTACAATATGGTTACCTTGATATCTTGATCATCTGGTAATATAATTGCCATGGGGATAATGTATATTAGACTTAATTGTTATTGTTTTTCTTTGCAGCAATCCTATTAATTTCAGACTATAATAAATTGATTTCTTAAAAAATTTAACCATTTTTGTTGCAATTGTTCTTTAAACGACAGCTCTTTAGTCTTCTGTTGTATTTTGTGATATTTTCGTATATGGATATTTCTAGCATCACTGGTGAGTACCAGGATATTCTTTTAAAAAATTATGAAGCCTGTGTTAATTATTGCTGCACATCTCCCTTAAAAACTTTATTTTAATTTTTAAATGCATTTTTAAAAGTTTTTTATTCAATGCAATTCATTACAGAAACTCACAGTTTTTGGGATACTGCCAATTATCACAGCACTTTTTAATTTATGTTTATTATTATAATTTTAATATAATTTATACAATTTTTATATATAATAACTATATTTTTTTATTTATAATTATTTTTGCATTATAGTTATTTATAAATATTGCATATGTTATTCATTTTTAATTATTACGTTATACGAGTATTCTTGTATACAATTATTATTACATTACATTATGATTTTTCTTATTTATCATTAACGTTAAATTATATGATTATTCCATATAATTACTATTAAATTATGTTATATGATTATTTTTATATATATTAATTACTATTCAATTATTATATATTGCATATTAGTTAATATAATGTTTATATTGATATTCATTATTGATTGATAATGGTTACTTTCAATCCATTCCTTTATTCCTCATCTGAAATATATTTCAAAACAGTTCTTTAAAATTACTTTCCTGACGATTTGTTTCCATTAGGCTGCCATCTTGGATTTCATATCACTGGACAACATTGCTTGCCCCCCCCCCCCCCCGTGTAGCACCTCTATATCAAATTAGTTCCAAACACAGTTTTATCCATGGCACCATTTAGTGAAAAACTTATCACCAAATACATCAGGGGGCTGTGCTAGGATATTATCAAGAAAAGTGGACACCATTTCTTTTTATAATATAATGGATTATGACTAAATTAACTGGGAGCAAAATTCTTTATTTATCATTTTAACAAAATCCATTATTTATGAAAAAGATATCACTGATAAGTTTTGAATTACAATGGTTTGAAAAATGCTCTTTTAGTGCATAAGTGGTCAATTTAACAAGTTTTCCAACTAATTTGATCAAGCTAAAATTATATTAATAATTCTCGGTATTATAAAAGAAAAAAAAACTATACATACCTCTTTCAAAATTAAACCATCTTCAGTGATAGGTTCCATTCTTTCCTTTAACTTGCAAAAAGGAACAATAATGCCAGAAACATATCTTGGTTTAATAACTTTATCATATCCAGAAAAAAGTTCTGTCTCATCATTGTTAACTAAATCATCAAAATTTTCATCAGAAGATTCATCATCACTGTGGTTATTATTTTCAAGATCAACTTCAAATTCAATACCTTTTTCCAAGTCTCTATAAAGTTCCAAGTAAAAAAAAAAGTATAATTAAATTAGAATGAAAAATTTTTGGTAGATATTTTCAGATTTTTTGTGCAAAGAGATTCCAATTCCAATTAAAATATGTTACAAATTTTCTCTGTATTTTTTAAAAAATTAACTGGAAATCTTTTGTTATGTTCATGTGTGTTATACGTTTGTTTTATGTTTTGTAAGATTCATTCTAAGATTATGGGATGCTTTCTCTAAATGAGTGGTTCTAAAAATGGGTTCCACAAGTTAAAATAAAAAATCGAAAACTCACTTTAAACTTGCAACATATAAACCACTAATTCTTAAGAAACAATAATTTTTTTAATAATCTTACACATATGAGGTTTTTTAAAAATAAATAAAAATTTCATCTTAAACTATTTAACACTAATAATCTATATCTGTGCAATACACCTATACACGATTTCAGCTTCTTCATAAAAAAAATTCTAAGAGTTATAAACGCACGAGCCTGGTGCACATGCAACAGGTGAAATTTTATTCTAATATAAATTATTTCCTGATTTCAAACATATTTTTGACCTTCTGATCAGACTCCAGATGAAAAGCGTGTTCAATCACGTCCGGGTCACAAGTGTAGCTTTCTTGGTCGCTAATGCGAGTCTCAGTTTAGTGGAATTAGTGGTAAATATAAGACAAATATTAATTCAGAATATCTTCCAAACCAACATTTTATTTACAGCCCAATAACTAACTGAAATTTTTTAATCTATTGCCAGAAAACATTTTACATTAGCCAAGAAATAAATTACAAAATAAATCGTCTGGGAAAAAGAAAGGTAAGAGTTAAATTTCCTCTACAAAAAGAAATAATGGTAATAGGAGTCACACTTCTGAGCTTTTGCTAGAACATCAATATAATGTAACTTAAAAATTTTCATTAAAACATTTCTGGGGTCTAAAATGAAAAAGGAATGAGAAATGAAGATTTGATTATCAATGATTTAAGATACCTTAAATAACTTACCTCATAGAAATTTCTTTATTAAGAAACATTCTAGCCATTTTTTTCTTCTTGAAAATGGGTGTATTCCAACAAGATTAAAAACGAAAATAGAAAAAAAAAAGTATTATTGAAAGAGCGCTTCAAAGAATCAAAGTTAAGACGCGTCTCAAATCAGTGTTGCCAGATATTTGCATAGCAAAGTAGCACAAAGGAGAAAAAGTAGCGAAACGATTTTCAATGGGGTCGATTCATCACTAGAGGGCGCTGCGATCGTAGCTATCATCACGTGATTAACAACGTGCTATCATGTAAACAAATAACAGCTAATAGTATGACACTTGTGATTGCGCGCTTTCAAATTTGTAAACATTATTTTATATTCTTAAAAATATTTAAAGTACTAAAAAGAATTTAAATATATTTTCTACTATTTTAGTTTAAGAAAAGGGCCTAAATATATGTAATTTTAGTTTATAGTATTAGATTTAAGTTTAGTTTATACTTCCATCCTTTGGCTTCGAATTTTTGTATACTTATAGGCTTAGTAATTATTTTTTATAAGTGCCCGCCACATTATGATTTAAATAATTCTACAGCGCTCAATTGAAAAAATTGCTTCTGGAATTGGGAGAAATCTATTACTGTCACAAATTATGTTGTAAGCGAATTTTTCCGAGAAAAATGCGTGCAGCTGTTAATAGGGAGTGGCTCGCCAAAACAAAGAATTGTTTTGACTACTGAGCCAGAATGATTAGTTAATACTTCGGCTGTAGTGTGTGAATATAGGAAGAGATACTGTTAATGAGTAGGATCGACCTAACAATAAAATTTTTACATTCTAAAATTTGTCATGTTTCAGAGCAGATAGATACAAACATTCGTTTGGAAAGGTATTTATTAATAAATTTGTGACATTAATTGTATTCTTTTATATATAAACTTCTTGTAATTATGAAAAAATAGCCTGTGAATTTCACTTTGCTATTTTCTAAAATTTATATTAAGTTTCCTTTTTGCTGTTCTTGAAAATCCATTTTAGTATTATTGTTTGGATATCAAAGTTTTTAATGTTAATTATTGTTTTATTTTTTAAAATTGTATGGAAATATTCGTTTGGTTTACATCTATTGTATAATTTATATGCAATTCAATAACTCATAAGAAATAATTTATAATAAAGAATAATTCAATAAAGTTAATCATTATTTCTAAAAATTATGTATTAATATGATTCCTTTCTTTAACTTAATAGTATAAGAGTATTTTCTTTTTTAAACTTTGAAGACAGTTTAAAGAGAAATTCCTAAAAGAAATTTCAAACCTTTGTAAATGATAATTACTAAGTAAAGCCAGACAATCAAAGCTGGCTAATGTGTTATTTCATTACAGAATCATTGTATATTTCAAAAGATCTTACTATGTCTTTAGAATTTTTATAGAACAGTCGCTTAAAAAATTAGTATACAATAACAATGTTTCAATTTTATGTATCCATATTAATGCAAATAAAGATTGAAACTGACAAAAATTCTCTTTTGGAATACATCTTAGAAAATTTTTTTTCACATGAGTACATAATGAAGTAATGTCACCGATAGTCTTTCAATAGAATATGAAAAATGCATTTTTTAAATTGCAATGAATTTCTTTGTCAAAAAAATAAAATTTTCACATGCTTCACTTGTATTATAATCATGTAATATTAAAATTAAAAGTTGATAAATGATGCATGTTAAATAATTGTAATTACTAAAATAAACTAGCTAACAAAAATTTTGTATGCTCCTATATGTAAAAATTTTCACGAAAATAATTTAGCATGTTTCAAACAATTTCTAAAAATTTTCCCATATTTTAATATAATTCATTTTTTTTCCCAAGGAGACAATAATTTATAAAAAAAAAAAATTCAAACATTTGTAGGTGATAATTACCAAGACTAAAATTGCTAAATATTAGTATTTTATAACATATTTTTAAAAACTTCACAATGTATTGGTATAAATCATACTATTTTAAGGCCTCACAATGCCCTAAACATTTAAAAAAACAATTTTTTGACACTTTCTTGTGGCCCATACCATTGAGAAGCTTGTCACCAAATTATATTATTAAAGATTAAAATCATTATTAAACATCAACAAGTTACCAAAGTTTATCATGAATAAACGGAGTTCCATTCTAATCAAAAAATAAGTTTCTACTACTTATAAGCAAGATAATTAACTAATTATATCATTAGTTTACAAGGAAAATCCTAAATTTCAAGAAACTTTTCAGTTTCCCAAAT